>JAODAL010012403.1:0-95586 GCA_025379985.1 Phyllomedusa bahiana
GTTTGTTTAAAAAATTTGTGTTGTACTTTTTATTTGGGACAATTACCAAAAAAACAAATCAAATTTATAACCCAAATAAAACTTTGGTAAAAATCGCCGAACAATTGATACCGTGTTTCCCCATATAAGACCCCCCCATATAAGACTAGCGGGGGTCTTAGGGGGTCGCCTAAGTAAACTACCCCGTAAATAAGAGTACGCAGACGTAGTGTATGTAAACGAGGTGCCCCAGGAGGCCCCATTCCACCTGCGCTGCCCGGCACTTCCGCGATCAATTTACCTAAAAGCACTCCTCCGGACGCATTTGGTGAAGGGGTACCACTGCGGGGGAAAGCGAGCGTCCCCTGCCCCGCAGTGGTCCCGGGCAGTCCAGAACTCCGGGTCCGGACTCCGACAGGGGACGGTTTTCTCACGCTGCCTCGCGGGCCTATGACATCACCCCCCGTGCCAGAAGAGCGCCGGGAGGCCCGGGCAGCCAGGAGGCGGGGGCGCGGGAGACGGGGTAGGGGGGGCCATAAGTGTTTTTTTGCCTCAGCTGCCTTACCCGCCACAGCTGGGCCCATAAACCTGCCAAAAGCGCTATACCTGCCACACGGCCCAACCGCCTACAGCTGGCCCTATACCTGCCTAAGCTGGCCCTATACCCGCCACAGCGGCCCCATACCTCCTACGCGGCCCATTTCTGCCACACTGGCCTATATCCCACTGGCCCATACCTGCCTACAGCTGGCCCATACCTGCCTACAGCTGGCCCTATACCTGCCTACAGCGGTCAACCTCCTACACTGCCCCCATACCCGTCACAGCTGGCCCTTACCCCCCCACCAAACTGGCTCTTTAAAACCCGCCCTAAATTTTAAGACATACCCCGAAAGTAAAACATAGTGGGGCTTTTGGGGGGAAAAAAGAAAGTAAGACGCTGTTTACTTTCGGGGAAACACGTATTTCCCTATTTTGGAATTCTTTACTTTTTTGGGTTTTGAGGCGTTACCATTCAGTACATTTGAAGTTGGGCATCGCTCCTGCCGCAGTGTCACTTCCATTGTGATGGTCGCCCTCAATTCTGGCTTTCCTAGGACAGGGACGTCAGCCATAACATGTAGGGTGACATGTATGATTTTTGGTGCCCAGACTCCAATTTTATTGCGCACCTTAGTAGCATAGAATGCGTCTGAATCTATGAACCTGTTCTACTGCGAGTCATAGATTTAGCGCTTTAGCTACAAAGTGAAAATTCAGGCTCAAGTAAACCACTTAAATTGGTCTACCTGTTCCAGCAGTAATGCGCCTGGTTTTGCCATACTAAAGACATAAATGAGCAGAATTCTACGGTTGTGGTGCAACACGGCTCCAGAACGCCCCCACATATTAGGCGCATTACAAAGTGCCGCAGGCGCTCTGTAATGCGCCTGATATTGGAGTGCGCCTGCGCATACATCGAGAGAGCAGGGCTGCGCCAGTTTTTGGGCTGAAAAGACACCAAGATACTGGTGCAACCCTGTATATACAGGTCGCCCATAATGTCTAATGACACATCCAACACCAATTCTACCTTTCAAGATATAGGGGTAACCTAGGAAAACCAGAAGTGACATCAGATGTCAGAAGCAATGAGAAGCCTGAAACAATGCCGAAAGGTGGGTTAACCACTGAAAAATCCTAAAAATCTTAACCCTAACTAAAGATTAGGGTTATGGTTAACGTTAGGGTTAATATTAGAGAACGGCAATTGAATTGTCAAGCTATATTCTATGAATTGTCTCATGTATCACTATTTGAATTGATTTTTACACTTATTTAATTAATTTGTTTTTTTTTCCCTTTTTGGCTTCTGTTCCTGAACGGGTCACACAAGACTAGAAAAGTATCCATGGCACACCACTTAGTTTGTGAGTTTTATTACTAGAGTAAAATTTCACTGCATGCTACCTACTTATACCTTGTTACAGTTCTCAGATGTCTCTTTGGCAAAGGGTAAATACCAAAACGTCTCGACATCCTCTCCCTGACACTTGTTTCAAGGATACTAATTTTGTGCAGTATATTGGATCCCTTCTTCTATACTTTGTACACTCACCGGCCACTTTATTAGGTACACCTGTCCAACTGCTCGTTAACACTTAATTTCTAATCAGCCAATCACATGGCGGCAACTCATGAAATTTAGGCATGTAGACATGGTCAAGACAATCTCCTGCAGTTCAAACCGAGCTCAGTATGGGGAAGAAAGGTGATTTGAGTGCCTTTGAACGTGGCATGGTTGTTTGGTGCCAGAAGGGCGGGTCTGAGTATTTCAGAAACTGCTGATCTCCTGGGATTTTCACGAACAACCATCTCAGGGTTAACAGAGAATGTCCGAAAAAGAAAAAACATCCAGTGAGAGCGGCAGTCCTGGGGCGGAAATGCCTTGTTGATGCCAGAGGTCAAAGGAGAATTTGGGCAGACTGGTTCGAGCTGATAGAAGGCAACAGTGACTCAAATAGCCACCCTTACAACCAAGGTAGGCAGAAGACATCTCTGAACGCACAGTAAAGGCGAACTTTGAGGCAGATGGCTACAGCAGCAGAAGACCACACCGGGTTTCCACTCCTTTTAGCTAAGAACAGGAACTGAGGCTCCAATTTGCCCAAGCTCATCGAAATTGGACAGTAGAAGATTGAAAAACGTTGCCTGGGCTATGAGTCTCGATTTCTGCTGCGACATTCGGATGGTAGGTCAGAATTTGGCGTCAACAACAGAAAGCATGGATCCATCCTGCCTTGTATCAACGGTTCAGGCTGGTGGTGTGTCATGGTGTGGGGAATATTTCTTGGCTCTCTTTGGGCCCCTTGGTACCAATTGAGCATCGTTGCAACACCTTGTTGAATCTATGCCACGAAGAATTGAGGCAGTTCTGAAGGCAAAAGGGGGTCCAACCCGTTACTAGCATGGTGTACCTAATAAAGTGGCCGGTGAGTGTATAATCACGTCTTTGTAATAAAACTCACTAGCAAACCATATTAGTGATGTGCTGTGGATACTTTTCTAGTTGATACATGGTCCTTAGGACCTTCCACGTTAAGCGTCCACACCCCACAAGTGTGCATAACCATCCGTTACTATATAACATATAAGACTGGGAAAAGAGACTATATAATCTGTATGTTGCACTTGCATTAATTAATCTTACTTAATGAACTAGAGGCGACATGTATGTATTTTGGCGCCCTGACGTCATTTTTTTTGCGTGCATTACTAGCGTAGAATACGCCTGAATTTATTAAACTGTTCTACTGCGGGTCATAGATTAGGTGCTTTCTAGCTCCAAAATGACAACTCGGGCTCAGGTAGACCACTATTAACTTGGTCTGGCTGTTCCAGCAGTAATGTGCCTAGTTTTGCCGTCCTCCCGTCATAAATGTGTAGAATACATACAGTTGTGGTGTGACATGCCTCCAGGATGGGGGGCCCCCCCCCCCCCCGATCTCAGGCACATTACAAAGTGCTGCAGGCGCCCGTAATGCGGCTAGTTTTGGAGTGTGTCTGATTATAAATTGGGAGAACAGAGCTGCGCCAGTTTTTGCGCTGAAAGGACGCCAGAATACTCGCAGCCTCATACAAACATGTCGCCCTAGGTCTCTTTTATCAAAGCTGTCTGACAAAGTGGACCTTGTTGTCCATAAGAATCAAGATTTCACAAAATGTACTGTTCGAAGATGCAGTCATTACAAAATAAGGCTAGATTCACATCATGTAAGAAATCCAAGGTTGTTTGCTCTGTATTAATCTTAAAGTGTTATTTACTTGAAGTATTTTACCCATCACAAATCATGTGATTGATGTGCAAAGCGGAAAAACATTACAGGAAATGCATTAAAAAATGCAACAGCCATGCACACTTGCTTTATTTAATGCTGAAAAAATTGAGGTTTTGGCGAAAAAACTCTACAAACTGCCTGGAACATTTCAAAATCTGCATCAGACAAAACATTGCAAAAAAAAAAAAAAAAAAAGCAATGTCTGTAATATGTTTTATATATGCCCATTGACTTTCAGTGAACATCAGACTGCTGCAGTTTTTTCAAAGACAAAAAAATCTACCCTTGAGGTTTTCGGCAATTCAAAAATGCAACTGACATAGAACTGAGCATCTGCAAATAAATGGACCTGGCCAATAACAAACATATGAAATAAGGGCTGTGCACAAAATCCCATGACACATGACTGAGTGCGGTCAGTTGCTCACCTGAGAGTCACGATGATGGCTGAGGGTTGTGCACATGCTGTGAGAAGAGTAACAATGAACAGGAATATCAAGAATGGAATGAGTGTGTTGCGGGTTCGATCACATTTTCCTGATACAGCATAGCCATTTTCATGCAGATAGGTCTTAACAATGACCACTCGGAGTTGGCTGCGCTGACCGACTGTGGGTGGAGTGATAACCTGTCGGCTCTGGACACAGGCACATTCTGTATAATTTTTTACCTACAACAGAAGCATACACCACATTGTTTCCATATGTACCAAAAATTATTTACACACAGTACAATTTTGAAAAATTTAAGGATGAAGACAATATTGTCCCTTATAGAAAATTTGCAGCCAAATACAAAATTGTCCTTCTCTCTCTGTGATGGAACTTGTTGGGTTATGCCATGGTACCTGGGTTGGTATGGAGGTATCACTTCTAGATCTTTTCATACTTCATGTTTAGCCTAATCAAATTTTTAGCGTAGTTCTGAGCGAAACTGTAGAACAATACTGTGAAGAACTCAAAATATCAAAGAAGAAAGCATCCAGCGGGATTCAAAAAGTACATTAGAAAAAAAAAAGCATTCCTCCATAACACCCAAAATAACTTGCAACGTTTCAACCAAAAATTGGTCTTGGTCAAGCACTTGTCTTTGTCTTGACAAAGACCAATTTTGGTGGAATAGTTGCATTTTATGTAGTGCAGATGAATAGAAATAAATTTGCTCAGCACATTTATGATTTTGTTTGCATTTGTTCTTTAAATGTTCTAAAATTTATGTCTTTTCTGTTTCACATGAATTTCCAACATTTCTTTCGTACAATATTGAGTGACCAATACTACTTTCATCAGCATATACTTGGTAAGGTGGCAATGCCGGTTCTCCAAAACTAGAGCTGATTGAGGAAAACGTGTGTCATTTTCAGAATCAGCCCCAAGCATACTCAAAAACGGTCGCTACTTTTAAGGCACCAAAGTGAGTGTTCTCCAGTGTAATTAAAGGGGTTCTCCACTCTAGACAATCCCTAATTGTTTTAAGAGTCCTTTTATCATTAAGTGCTCCTCCCCCCCCCCCCCAGGTTCTCCAGAGTAGAAATGCTCTTTGTAATCATTCTCCAGTCTACAATAAGGATTAGGATCCTAAACATAGGACTTCTCTCTAGAGACTTCTAATTTTATAGTAGGGCATTTAAAAATGGCCTCTCGAAACTGGGAAAAACTTTATGAACACCGGGAGCAATCCAAATGATGATTTAAATAACTTTTTTTTTATAGTACTATACTGTAGGGATTCAGAACAATGATCCATAGTCTTCTAAAGGTACAAGTCAGATTTTTTTCCTGGCAAATAACGTGTCTGTAGGTCTGTAATAAAGGACCACAAGGACTTCCTGTGCTGTTGTACAGAGTCTATGGGTGGCCCATTGTTGTTGGGGATGGTGGGTGTTGAACACAAAATTGTTCTAGGTGGATATCAAACAGAACTGGACTATTGACATTAGGCTTGAGACATATGAAACTAAATATACGGCTATCTTACTATACAATAATTACTTGGCTTTGATCACTTTCATAGACTCTACCCTTGAGGCAACAACAAACCGATAGCAGGAAGCCCTATTACAGATTTCACACAGAAGCTCCAAGCTTCATCATTGTATATGACCCCTATTATGTTTCTCTGATTGAAATTAGTCCCACGGTCAATGATTATAATTGGATTGAAGTTCTACAGCTTCTTTTAATCAATGTAAACTTCTATTTGCTCACTGTAGCAATCGGACCTTGATTAAATTTGGATACATTACTTAGATATGCGGAAGTGACATAGTGTGTTTTGACACAAGATATATTTCAGTAATCAGACACATAACTAAGAGAAGTCAAGCTGAACAAGTACATTTCTCCTAGGCCGGCAGCATGACCTTCAAATACGAGAAGACATAATAGCTCCATGGCTCACAGGCTGCTCAAGTTGCTTTGGCTCAGATTTGAGACTGACTGGAATGCCAGCATGCCATAGATTTGTATTCTGCATACAGAGATCACATCTCAGTTTGAAGACTGATATATCATCTGGACAGGCCTGTGTCCCAGAAACTCTTTTCGGATGCACATGGTTCCTGTTACAAAGTTAACAGTTGCTACAATGTGCAGCAAAATCATTTTTATAATGATTAAAGGGGTTTTGCCACAAAGTAATGTTGACGTGGGATCCTCCAAAATGGGTATTTAATCACTTTTCTAAATATATGTGATTACAAAAAGTGAAGCCTCTGAGAGCTACAGGCTGCCTTACCTGCCCTTAGTTACTTAAAAGTTTTCATTAGACACGACCAGGAGCTAACAGGGAGCTGATCTGGCCACGCTTGTGTGTTTGCACTTCTTATCTGATGACAGTGAACATGACTGAGCTTTCAAGGGACTGTGGAGAAAGATGTTGTGTCTTTTGTATAGAGAATCCACTGGTTCTAATGTTTTATTGGAGTACACATTGCACAACGATCCCTGCTTCCTCAGAGTTGCTGCTCAGGTCCCCTCACTTTCGTCTGTGAGGCTGCTGTGCTTTGTTTATAGTCTCTCCTGATCAGATTAAGAGCTAATGAACTCACTTCGTGGCAAAACCTCTATAAACTTTACTCTGGAAGAAACTTGGGGTCAAAGACCTACCTCATTCATGCTGCCCAAACCACAGGCAGCATGAAATGACCACTGGTTTCCTTGTCTCAATAAATCATGTTTTACCTCGATTGGCTGTGGTGTTTTGTATTAAAACAAGCTGTGAAACGGAGAAGTCCTATGTGCGGCTTACACTAGCGTAGCTCTGCTGACAGCTCTTTTCCCGGTTTGCCTATAGGGAGAGACCTGCCAGTTAAGGTAAGCTGTGGGCGAGAAGCCACTCATCAAAATCACTGCCTCTGGCCGCTGCTCTTCTGCCTGTACTAAACTCTGGTTTACTCGGAGACACCATAGCATCTCATCTCATCTTTTACATGGGTTGATTTTCAACTGAATGTTCGTTTCCAATAAGTGCCCAGTGTAAAAGGCCCTGCAGTGAACATGAACACACGATTACCAGTCCTCTCCCATTCCCCAATGTACATGATGCACTTCCTGGACTCTTCTCTAGGTGTCTCCACTACTTCCTTACTCTCCCCTCTCCGTTCTAGTCTCTAATGGACATGCGTCTTACAGGCTAACTAGCAAATTACAGCTACCTCTACTTATTACATACAGGTTCACCTGCCTGTTTCTCTTATGGGGTTTATTTAGATTTTTTCATCTTTTTCCCCACTGACAATTCCTTACTTTTGTTTGGATGAAACTTGTATGGGTATGTTTTTACTCAAGGTGAGCTATAGGATGAGGGTAGGGTCATTTTTGTGGGGTAACCCTTTTTCAGGGCGCATGCTAAGCGAAAGGAGAGTCAGTTTTGAGGGCGAGTTAGGGTCAGTTCCTTTACGCCTCATAATTTTGTTTTTTTTTTATAGTTTTAACAGACTCCTTTTTCTCCTACTTGGAACAGTTGGATTAGAGAATCTTTCTTAGGATCTCCAAATTCATAAGTCCCCTATGTTGTTCAAGACTCCTATATAATACTATTGTAGTGACCTGATGAGTACATTTTTTGGAACACAGAGGTATACATAACTTTTTCACCTTAATTATTAAAAGTTATGTTTTACATTTATATTTGAGGTTACTTGCTTGTGGCACTGATTTTTTGCTAACCAGTAGATTGCACACAGTCAGTGAGCAGCAGAATAGCAGAACAGTGTCAATCAAAAACAGCAGTGTCAACGGCAGAGCAGTATCACCCACAGCCACTAAGGGGCTGTTAATACGGCACAGGACAAATACCAGTCGGTTTTTCCAACCGGTATTTGCACTGTTTTCAGGCCGTGCACACGCGGCTGGTGAGCCGCTTTTCTCCGTGGTTTGCGGAGAAAAGCCTTCCCTCTTCACATAGACATGTTCATATTCCGTCCGAAAACTGGACAGAAAAATGGACATGTTCTACGTTTTTCGGACCGCCGGCGTCCTAAAAAACTTCCGGGCGGAAAATCCACTGCTCGGATTTTCCATTAGGGTCCGTGTAAAAGTTTTTCAGCCGGATTGTAGCCGGTTTTCAAAACCGAGAATCAGCTGAAAAACTGTGCCGTGGGGACATGGCCTAAGGCTTTGTCTACACGGCAGGGACAAAATACTGGTTGGATTCGAATTAGAATTTTACACTTGGTTTTCGTTTTTTTACTAATTTGTTATGCGTTTTTTTTGCTGTGGTTTTCTAATTTCGAGTGCCCCATTCAATTGAACAGTACTACAGTGCCTTGCGAAAGTATTCGGCCCCCTTGAACTTTTCAAACTTTTGCCACATTTCAGGTTTCAAACAAAAGATATAAAATTGTAATTTTTTTGTGAAGAATCTGCAACAAGTGGGACACGATTGGGAAGTGGAACAAAATTTATTGGATATTTTAAACTTTTGTAAAAAATAAAAAACTGAAAAGTGGGGCGTGCAATATTATTTGACCCCCTTAAGTTAATACTTACAGCTGCAAGTCGCTTGGGGTATGTCTCTATCAGTTTTGCACATCGAGAGACTGAAATTCTTGCCCATTCTTCCATGGAAAACAGCTGGAGCTCAGTGAGGTTGGATGGAGAGCGTTTGTGAACAGCTGGAGCTCAGTGAGGTTGGATGGAGAGCGTTTGTGAACAGCTGGAGCTCAGTGAGGTTGGATGGAGAGCGGTTGTGAACAGCCAGTTTTTCAGCTACTATATTCCAGTCACTAAGATTCTCGATTGGATTCAGCTCTGGACTGTGACTTGGCCATTCTAACACCTGGATACGTTTATTTGTGAACCTTCCATTGTGGATTTTGCTTTATGTTTGGGATCATTGTCTTGTTGGAAGATAAATCTCCGTCCCAGTCTCAGGTCTTTTGCAGACTCCAACAGGTTTTCTTCCAGAATGGTCCTGTATTTGGCTCCATCCATCTTCCCATCAATTTTAACCATCTTCCCTGTCCCTGCTGAAGAAAAACCCAAACCATGATGCTGCCACCCCCATGTTTGACAGTGGGGATGGTGTGTTTACACCAAACATATCGTTTTACATTGTGGCCAAAAAATAAAATTTTGATTTCATCTGACCAGAGCCCCTTCTTCCACATGTTTGGTGTCTCCCAGGTGGCTTGTGGCAAACTTTAAACAAGACTTTTTATGGATATCTTTGAGAAATGGCTTCTTCTTGCCACTCTTCCATAAAGGCCAGATTTGTGCAGTGTACGACTGATTGTTGTCCTATGGACAGACTCTCCCACCTCAGCTGTAGATCTCTGCAGTTCATCCAGAGTGATCATGGGCCTCTGGCTGCATCTCTGATCAGTCTTCTTCTTGTTTGAGATGAAAGTTTAGAGGGACGGCTGGGTCTTGGTAGATTTGCAGTGGTCTGATACTCCTTCCATTTCAATATGATCGCTTGCATAGTGCTCCTTGGGATGTTTAAAGTTTGGGAAATCTTTTTGTATCCAAATCACGCTTTAAACTTCTCCACAACAGTATCACGGACCAGCCTGGTGTTTTCCTTGGTATTCACTATGCTCTCTGCGCTTTAAACAGATCCCTGAGACTATCACAGAGCAGGTGCATTTATACGGAGACTTGATTACACACAGGTGGATTATATTTATCATCATCAGTCATATAGGACAACATTGGATCATTCAGAGATCCGCACTGGAACTTCTGGAGTGAGTTTGCTGCACTGAAAGTAAAGGGGTCAAATAATATTGCACGCCGCACTTTTCAGTTGCTTTTTTTTTTTTTTTTTTACAAAAGTTTAAAATATCCCAAAAATTTTGTTCCACTTCACAATTGTGTCCCATTACTTGTTAATTCTTCACAAAAAAATTAAAATTTTATATCTTTATGTTTGAAGCCGGAAATGTGGCATAAGGTTGAAAAGTTCAAGGGGGCCAAATACAGTCGCAAGGCACTGTGTAATCTACTGTTTTCAGGCGGATTATATAAAAATTTTTATCTGACCTCAGATAATCAGAGCCGAATAGACTACAGCTCGGATTTTCTATTGAGGTCTATGAGGATGGTTTACAGTCAGATTTTTAAGAGCATTCAGTATTTAGTATCCACAAAAAACTGTAAATCAGTGCCATGTAGAAATAGCCTAACAGTGCAGTGTCAGCCACTAACAGAGCAGTGTCGGCAGCAGAGCAGTATGTTATAAGGACAGCGGGTTGTGGACCCACCGTGCCAAATCCTTGCAAAGTCTGACCGTGCACTCCTATAAACAGGTGAACAAATTTGCAGCAGCAAGGTGTGTGAACTAGCTATATGGAACATGGGGGATGGAAGCTACTGCACAAAAAATTTGTCAGTGTAAAATATATTTATTGAAATACAAGCAAAAGGATAACAATGTTTTGAACTTGTGACTTTCAGGCTCCATATGTCACCATCCGCTACAGCTTTCAATGTGAGACTCCCACAATTTTATAGACAATCATCTTGACTATCTCATACATAACTTTGACCTGCAACTATTTAGCATCTGCTTAGTTCTGCAGATTCTTGTCATGTAACTGCATTGTTACATTTTTTTTCTTGGTGGTGGGACAATCTTTTTCTTCTACTACAAATTACAATCAGATCTCACATTCCCTAATAGCTCAATGTGTTATTAGGCTTATTGTCAAGCAAAAGGTCACTGGTTCGAACAGCCAGGACGAAGATTTCCCAAGAAATGAGAAGCAGCATCATCCAGCTCATCGATCTCTCAGCCAAGAAAATTGCTAAACAGCATCATATAAGGCCATGGCAGCTGGAAGAATAGGAAATGAAGTCTATCCAATCAAAAGCTAAGAGGTGGACTTCCAGGCAAAATATCAGAGTCAACAAGTCGGCTCATCACAAGGTCTATCAGTTCTGACGCGACAAACAGCAGTGGAGGCGGCTCGTATGCTTCATAATAGGGAGATCACAGATCCATGCAAGCATCGGGCAACGCGCATTACACAGGTCTGGAATTATGCAACCAAAAAAAGGTGAAGCAGCCTCGACTTCAATCTTCATCATAAGAAGCGTTGGCAAAGAGTTTGCAAAAAAGTATGATAAATGAAAGATTGAAACGGATGATTTGGAGCGATGAGATGAAAGTCAATAGACCAGGCTCTGATGGGGGCAAATGCGTTTGGAAGAATGGGGCTAACGGATCGAGAAATTGAAGGAACTGTCAAGTGCGATGGATGAAGTCTGATGATATGAGGTTGTTTCACAGCCAAAAATGTTGGATACTTGACCATGATCGATGTTGATCTCAATGCCGAGCTATATGTGAGTGTCCTACAAGATGAGTTACTTGATATACTCAAGTACTATAGGTATGAAAAGGACGACAGTGTTCCAGCAGGACAACGACCTGAAGCATACATCAAGGTTAGAGAAGGAATGGTTTAATGATCATGAAATAGAGTTGCTGGATTGGCCTCCACAGTCCCCAGACCTCAATCCAATTGAACACTTGTGGGTAGAGTTGAAGAAAAAGTTGTATTCGTGCCCAAGTCCAGTATACACCAACATTGGAAACGCGTAGAAGAGACCTGGGATCAGATTTTGGTCATGACATGCTTAAGTCTGATCCAGAGCCCAGAAGGATTCAGGCAGTATAAGAGCTTGTTCACACGACGTTTTTGTGATCCGTTTTATGGATCCGTAAAACGGATCAAACAATGGTCAGTGTGATTAACATTGCTTTCAATGGCAAAAGCGCATCACTGTTCACACGAGTGATCGCCGATGCGCTTTTCGGATCCGTTTTAAGAATTGACATGTCAATTCTTCTTGCGTTTTACGCAAGAGAAATCCCCATAGGAAATAATGGAGTGCGCTTTTGGCATCCCAAAAGCGGATCCAAACAGAACACACTGCCGATCCACGTAAAACGCATTGGATTTAAACTACATATAAAATTTGACTATTATGATTGGGTTATATTTAGTTTATAAATGTATATAAATATATATTTATATAAATGTATATAATTTTATCTATATATAAATGTATATAATATATTATATATATATATGTATTGTATATATTTATAAAATAATATACTGTGTATAGTATTTATATAATATAAATGTATGTAATATTATAAATGTATATAATAGTATATAAATGTATATAAATATATATATGTATACTAAATATATATTTAGTTTATAAATATTTAGTTTATAAATGATTTAGTTTATAAATGATTGTTATTAATTCATTTATATGAGGTGGGTTTGAAAACTATTGGTTGATTTAAAGAAAAAATAGGGGGGGAGGCGGGTTCTAAAATCATAGGAGTATGTACAGTTGATTGACACTAGGTAAAAAAAAGGGTTTTTTCTTGGTCATTGATAGGTTTTATTATATTTCAATTGCAGTTTGATAGGTTGATTTAAATAAAGCATTGAAAAAACGGATCCGTAAAACGCATGCAAAACGCATCCAATACGCAGCCAAAAAGGATCAGCTGTTGCGTTTTCTGGATCCGCTTTTTGGATGCAGTTTGCATCCAGTTTTCGCAGGTTAAAAACGGATCTGTAAAACGCATCCAAAACGTTGTGTGAACAAGCCCTAAAAAACCAAAAGGTGGATTTACCAAATACTTACAAAATAATAAAAATTAACATTGATTTTTAGGAGCAGAACAGTAACAATGCAGTTACATGACAAGAATATGCAGAACTAAGCAGATGCTAAATACTTGCAAGTCAGTTTATGTATAAGAAAGGTAAGATGATTGTCTATAAAATGATGGTAGTGGATGCTAAGATATGGGTTCTGAAAGTCAAAAGTTCAAAATATTGTTACCATTTGGCTCGTAGCTGTATGTTCTACCTAAATAGCTTGATTATGGTATCATAAGTTAATAAAAAGCCCGATGTTACCATTTTACTACAGTTATCACTTAACATGCATTATGTATGATGGAGTGGGAGTCAGGAGTCGGAGTTAGGGAAATCGAGGAGTATGTGTTGGAGCTTTGGCTCACCGAATCCACAGCCCTGATGGGAATAGGCATTTTTGCATGGGATGAGTTGTAGCTTTTATTAGGGTACATATAACTTATTACATACTTTTTATTCAATGTGTTGTGCAGTAAAAATACAAAAATTTATTCTACTCTTCTACCAGTAGTTACAATTGCATTGGTATCAAATACATTAAGGTTATTTTTTCTTTGTGTAATTGAAGCTTTTTGAAAGGAAAGTAATAATTGGATTTTTGTGATTGTAAAATCTAAACATAATTGTAATTTTGTATTTTGCTTTGTTTGCCCAACTAGGGGCTTGTGGCATTGCTACTGATAGAAGACCTTAGGGCTTTAGCTCCCCAGGTGTCATAGTAACCCAACAGCAACCTGTGATCCCACTGCAGGCTGCCAAAAGCCAGATAGAGGAAGCCACTTTCCTCTTAAATACTTTAGTTGCTGCGATTACCTAACTGGTTAACGGCTGAGATCGGAGTAATCTCTGACTTCAGAAGTTACAACAGGAGCCGAGCTGTGTATTTCAACTGGAATCCTGCTGCAATCTTGTGTGTTCACTGGGCAGTACTGGCAAGATCATTGTGACGGATATAACGGTCATGATGCTGGAAGTAGCACCGGCTTAATATACTTGTTGTCTCACTAGTAATACCAAAAATGTATCCACTTTTTCAAAAAAGGATGAAAAAGGACAAATGAAATTGCTTGTGTTTTTACCAATACGGTAGATGTTTTGACTGGAGCTTCAATCATTTACTATACTATTTCACAGTATGTGTGATAAACGTATGATTGCTTTAGAATGGATCACTAGGACCTCCACTGTTTACAAGTGCTCCAGATTTTTTATTTTTTTTCAAATTGTTTTTATTAACATTAATCATTGACTCATACAAAATGAAAGCAGTAATTACAAATAGTATCATAAAATCTTTCCATTACAAATATTATATCAAAAATACAACATAATCAGTTAGCCAAGGACAATGTTATTTTCTTTTTTTTTTTTTTGTTATTAATAGTTTCCAACAAAAAAAATAGTAAACATTATACATTCTTTTATATGTTAAGTTGCAATTTAGTTACAGCTCAATTGCGATTGTGCAGGAACAACAGTAAATCAAACCCAATTAACTTCTAAAGCTGCAAAGTGTGTCTCAATTCCCCTTTCTATAATGTTAGCTCAGGTGCGCGACTCCCCACTTCCCCGCCAGTGCATACAATGGGAACATTCGCTCCCGCAGGCCACTATAATACCCTTTCAGTAACTATAATTTCGCATCATCTACGAGCAGATTCCAGTGAAGCCTATAAGTCTCGCTTAAGAAACACCTTCCATCGGCAAGTCTATTGGATCAGCACCCGCCAGTTGCCTACCCTGGTACCATAAGGTTGGCCCAAAACAGCGCTTTATATTACCCTTAGTGTCCGTCGGCAATGTGTTTATATATTCTTCCCATAACTCAAAGAACTTCCTCACCCTTTTTTCTTTCTGCAAGGCGGCCTCTACCCAATCCATGCGCATTAGAAAATCAAGTTTACTTTTAAATAAGTCCAGAGTGGGACCCACGGGCTGAAGCCATACCTGTAAAATAGCTTTGCGCGCTGCCGCTGCCACAACGTGTAGTATCCTTTTTACCCGCCTGGTCATGTCTTGTCCCTCTCGTTTCGCAGTACCGAACAGTGCCCATGAAGAACTAGCAACAAAGGACACATTTAGGGATCGGTGCATGTACTCTGTTACATGAAGCCAAAACTCCCGTATTAAGGGGCAGTCCCATAGGCAATGATATAAGTCCGCTGCTGGCGAACCACATTTAAAGCAGTTGTCGTTTTGGAACCTGCCCATACGATGGCCCCTAATCGGTGTAAGATAGGCATTGTGTGCCACCTTCATAAACATCTCAACATACCTAGCAGCCGGTAGAAACTTATAAGTGTCAGCTAGTGCTTCTAGTATCGTAGCTGGGGAGATGTCAGCGTCTCTTTCCTGCCATCTAGCTAGGCCAAAGCGTGTTCCGTCATAGCCTAGGTCCTCCAAAAGATACTTATAGGCGACCGACAGCTGTGCTCGTCTTGTGGGAGGGTTTAAGAACACACGTTCAAAACTCGTGTCCCAGTCTTCATGTTGTAGGTGTCGCTTCACCCCTGATATATAGCTAGATACCTGTAGGTAATTGAAGAACGGAATCGGGGGTATAGGGTAGAGGCTTTGTAGTTCTGAGATAGAATATATCTGTTTAGTGTTGGGATGCACAAGTGCTCCAGATTTTAAAAAACTGCAGCATGCTTGCTCCATCTGATGTAAACTTTTCCTGGCTTTGTTGTGAACTTCAGCAATTGCAAAGGGTGAAAATTGCACTGAAACACGTGGAATTTGAAGAGTAGTTTAGGTCATCTGCATAGCAGAATTTTTTTTACTGTTTAGGAATATACCCTTAAAGAATCTGTCAAGGTGTTTTGGAAAAATAAATAAATTTAAGGCCAGATAAAATTAGAATAAAAAAACACATTACTGGCTAACCCATCTACATGATACTTACATGTGTCAATAGAGAGAAAAAAAGCATGGGAACGGAGAAAATTTCAACAAGTTTATTATTTTACTCTTTTTGCAATATTATATTATTATGTTTGTCAGGTGACAACTCCTATCAAGCAAAATTTGTGACTAGATAAACCTCTTTACATTGTGTAGCTATTAGACACCCTGAGATATTTTCCTAGTTCATTCTACAATAAAACCAACTGCCTAAATATAAGAGGGTTCTTTATGATTTTTCCTATAAAGCCCCCTATTGGTTTATACATCTCTGTATTCTGAAATAGTGACTTCTTAAGAAGTCACCCTTTTCCCTTGAAACAATCTGATACTAATCTTATTTGTATCTGCATTGTAAAGTGCTGCGGAATAAAGATTATTCCTATTATTTAAGTCCATCATAAGGCAGCTACTTGACACCGGGGTTTCCATCTGGCACCACATCAATGATTAGTTTGCAATTTTATAACAAGTTCCACATAACTGCCACAAATTACTTCTAATATGATAAGGATACTTTCTCTAGTGGGCACTTTTTCGGATCCTTTACTGTATCATTAATGCAGGGGAAAAGAAGGTCTTAATGACACAAATGTATCTGTCTACCTTAATAATTGGAAACAGTCAGCAGGGAAGTAGCTCACATTTTGTACTTACAGCAATGCTTTGATTTCCCACATTGATGCATCCAGCAAGACAAGGATTGAAGTATGTAATTCCATCTGATCCACACACTGGCTCGTATTCATGAATTTTACAACCGCAGTTAACATTACAGCCACCTGTTAGATTCCTGTGTGGCATCGTTAGCGTGGGACTGCAGGAAAGAAAGGGGGAGATAAAGTAGTCTAGATACAAAGTTAGTTAACATATTGCATAAGGGTGCTTTCACACAGTGTGTTTTTTGCGCAGAAAGGCACAGCAATTAATGCTGTACATTTCTGCACAAAAAAACCGAACCAAAAAATTTATCAAAAACACACCAAAATCGCTCCATGTGAAAACACCTTAAGAGCAGTTACCATACGTATCTTTGCAAAAGAACTTTGGTAATGTGGTGTTCCAGCAGTCATGGCACTACGGTGTAAGTCCCAGTACCCATTAAGGACACATGCAGTAATATTTCTCTATAAGATTAAAAAAAATGGAGTGAATATAAGTTTACATTAGCTGTTTGAGGTTTAGTTAAAATTTCTGTTTAAGCTTTTCTTTAGTTATTTAGGTTAGGTGACAACCAGCTTTGCCCACATTACACCGTCCTTACAGGTTGTTATCCAGCTTTTCAAACTCTCAATCAGTCTACTTATAAATCACTTCAAGTACCCAGGCTTTTTTAAAAATCTTAGCTGACCTATATCTGTATTTTAATACCCCAATCTAGCAGAGTGGCCCGTTAGCACTGTCCCTCGTTCGAAATTCAGCACCCATGAAATATGCCCTGCCAGGTGCAAAGATTCAAGCTATGTCGCTCATCATTAGAGTATTATACTGATCAAATTGGTTATATTCTATTTTTCTCATAAACACCCACAACTAAGCCAAAGCAGCAAAGGACAATTCAAGGACGTTCATTTACTAGTCTGTTATTTATACCTTCATGAGATGGAGGAATCAACTAAGGATTAAAAATATGCTTGTATATGTATACAGAGGCATGTGTAGAGACCACAATGAACGTGCTATATCAGGACTGTTGCATCATTGTAGTATATGAGCAGTAGTGAACACAGTGGATGAAAAAAGTATTGAACACTTAGTAAGTAAATATATTTCTAAAGGTGATATTGACATGAAATTCTCAACAGATGTCGGCATCAACCCATCCAATCCACACCGGTGAAAAAAATCAAACTATAGATGTCCATAAATTAATTTATGTGTAATAATGAGAAATGACAAGGAAAAAGTATTGAACACGCTTACTGAAATGTATTTAATACATTGTACAAAAGCCTCTTGTATGGAGAAACTACTTTCTTGCTCTGATGGGATTTTGGCCATTCTCCCACACAAACGCTCTTCAAATCCTGAAGGTTCTGTGGGCTCCTTTTATGAACTCTGAGCTTTAGTTCCTTCCCTACATCTTTCTATTGGATTCAGTTCAGGTGATTGGCTGGGCCATTCTAGCAGCTTTATTTTCTTTGTCTGAAACAAATTGAGTTTCCTTGGCTGTGTGTCTGGGATCATTGTCTTGCTGAAATGTCCACCCTTGTTTCATCCTCATCATCCTGGTAGATGGCAGCAGATTTTCATCAACAATGTCTCGCTATATTTCTCCATTCATCCTTTCTTCAATTATATGAAGTTTGCCAGTGCCGTATGATGAAGTCCCCCAACATGATGTTCCCACCTCCAAACTTCATTGATGGAATGGTGTATGTGGGGTATGCAGTGCCTTTTGGCCTCCAAACATGGTGTGTTTTATGGCATACACACGTTCAATTTTGGTCTCATCTGACCAGACTATATTCTCCCAGTATTTCACAGGCTTGTCTAAATGTTGTTGAGCAAACTTTAAATGCGCTTGAACATGCTTTTTGTTCAGCAATGGAGTCTTGCATACAGGCCATGGACATTGACTGAATTGCTTATTGTTTTATTTGAAACAATTGTACCTGTTGATTCCAGGTCTTTCTGTAGCTCTCTACAGATGGTCCTTGGCTCTTGGACAGCTCTTCTGATAATTCTTTTCACTGTGTCTGAAATCTTGCAGGAAACACAGGGTCATGGCCGGTTTATGATGAAATTATGCTCTATCCCCTTCCAGATTATGGCCCCCAACAGTGCTCACTGGAACCATCAGTAGGTTAAAAATTCTTCTGTAACGAATGCCATCAGTAAGTTTTATAACAATAAGGTTGCAAAGGTCTTGAGACAGCTTACTAGTTTTACCCATCATGAGATGTTTATTGTGTGGCAAATTGCTAATGAGACACCTTTTTTATAGACCATCAGTTGAACCACATATTTTTCACTAAATGGCAGGATTGCTTTCTAATTACTAATAGATTTCAGCTGGTGTTATGACTTTCCATGGCTTTTTGCACCTCTCTTTCTTCATGTGTTCAATACTTTTTCCCTGTGTCATTTCTTATTATTACACATAAATTATGGATATCTATGGTTTGATATCTTGGCCTGTGTAGATTGGATGGTTGTTACTGACAATTTTGAAAATTTCATGTCAATAGTACCTTTAGAAATATATTTAGAATTGGTGACGTGTCCAATACTTACTTTACTCGTACATGTGCATTCACAGTCTCAGAAGGATATTGCCCTAGGTTGAAAGGGTTTTCCAGGAGTTTAAAAATCCATTACTAGCACTGAAAACACAATGTGCTGCCAGAAGAAAGATTTGGTACTTATAAAAAATGGGTTTTGCTTTCTACTTTTGGACCACCTGGCAAGCACCATTCATTTCATCATTAACATCTGGTTTGTAGTTGTGCTGGAGTTCCGGTAGTGAGCCTTGAACTAAATTTTGTACAATACTTTACACCCACTTTCCCTGTTTAGAACATGGGCCGAATCTAACTTTCCAAGCACTGTCCAGAAGAACGTCTCATGTCATGTACATGGGCAGTGTAACATTGGTTATCCGATTGTACACATCTAGTCTTTAACACACATGCAGAATTGAAATGCAAGGCTAGAGCTAGCCCACATACGGGCACTCGATAGGGATGACAGACATCAGAACTGGAAATCGGCCTGGCTAGATCATGTGATAGATGTATGGAATGTGAACTTGTCGAAAGACGGAAGTCAAGAGACCGGGTCACGAAGGCCTATTGGAATCTTGGGAGAGTTAAGATACCTAAAAGTCAGCTATTCTAATGGATGGCCAACTATGCATAACATGTATAACCCAATTGCACTGGAGATGTTTTTTTGACTTCCCACTCTGGCTAAAATACAATAGTGTCCAGAGCTGGGACCTTTTTCTGTAACATACATATCCCTTAGTAAAGCATAAATCGCTGGATCTGTGTCTTAATAAGACAGCTACTTTTAAGCAAAATGGTGCTATATGAACTAATGATTCCAGTAAAGCCTCTCCAAAAGATCACCTTTGTGAGAAGACGATGGAGGGACACGTATGAAAAGTCTAGGTCTAAGACTTTCTTTGTTGCATACAGCAACCGATCAGAGCTCCCCTTTAATTTCATATAGTGCTCTGAAAAAATGAAAGGGGAGCTCTGATTGGCTGCTATGGGCAACAAAGTGGGTTTTAGACCTAGACAGTTTTCATACGTGTCCCTCATCGTCTTCTCACAAAGGTGATCTTTTGGAGAGGCTTTACAGGACTCAAAAGCACAATAGTCCTTAGACCTAGGACTCATAAGCAACAAAGAAAGTCTTACACCTAGACAGTTTTCACACATGTGGCCCTATGTCTTTATTCTGATTTTCTATTACAGCTTTTCAGTTCCATCTTGCACAATGCTCACAAGACCAGCCCTCTAGAGAACTCTGAATTTTAGGTGCCATTTCAAAGAGATTTCAAAATCTGAATAAGAGATAACTCCTTAATAGCCCATTTAGCACTATTGCTCTTATGAGTCCGGTAACATCTCTCTAAAAGATCACCTTTGTGAGAAGACCATGTCTTCATCCACATTTTCTATAACGGTTTTTCAGTTCCATCATGCAAACTGACCAATGAGGACCTTGAGGACCTTCTTTGAGTATAATTTTGACTGGCCATTCCAAAGAGGTTTCACTGTTTTTTTTTAATTAAACACATATAATTATAATGTAATAAATACATTTGTGTGTATCCTCATGGAACATTGTAAATATCTAACCATAAACACTTTGACTTGGGAAAAAAAAAAAAAAGAGAGTGCATCTAATCTCATAGCAGAACACATTAAAGAGAACCTGTCACCTAGTTTATGCCCCCTTCCTGAGGACAGCACAAGCTAGTGACAGACCTGCTGTTTCCAGCGCTGTGTCCCTTATTCTGTAAGATGCTGTAGTTTTAGAGTACTTAACGCTCAAATCTGCAGTTTTCAGCCAGAAAAGAGTCATGAAAAGAGTCCAATTTCCATGCCCCGCCCACCTGAGGCTAGCCCCGTCCACCTCACAACTGATTAACCTATCACTTTGAACAAGTAGAAACATGTGAATAACTGCCAGGTGGGCGGGGCTAGCCTTTGATGGGTGGGGCTAACACCTGCTCATGAATAAAATTTGTGGGGTAAATGCTCTAAAACTGCTGCATCTTACAGAATAAGGGACACAGCGCTGGAAACAGCAGGTCTGTCACTAGCTTGTGCTGTCCTCAGCAAGGGGGGATATCATCGATTCTCAAGAAAGGTAAGGGATCTGTCCTGATGAAGACATCATGTGCATATACATACATGTCTACATATTGCAGTATATGTGCAAAGAATTTAATGGAGTAAAAGCTCTATTTTGCATTATTTAAAAAGATAAAAATTATCCAGAAGACAACTCCTGTGTACCTGGTATTTGTCACTTTTAGGGCATGTCCCCAGGCAGAGGATAAAAACCAGTCGGTTTATCCGACCAGTATTTTTCCGGTTTGTATGCTGTCACCACAGCCACGGGGGAGAAGGGGGGAAGCTTTTCTCCGCGATGAGCCCTCCCCTTTCACATTGACAGGCACATATTCCGTCCGAAAACCGGACGGAAGAATGTGCAGGCACAATGTTTTTCGGGCGGCAAAACCGATAGGCGGAAAACCCGTGCAGTGGGGACTGCTGCACAGGTTTTCCATAAAGCTCCGTTGTGCTCGTTTGCGGACGTTTTTTTTCAGACGTCTCTGCAAAACCGCAAACCGACTGAAAACCCGTGCCGTGGGGACATGCCCTTAATGTCGAATGTGTGCAGGGCCAGTTCGGCCTGACCTAAATTTTGCAGGCTGTGAGTGAAAACTGTATAACCAATCAGCAACCTTTTCCCCAACATGATCAGCTATACTACCTTTTTATTTTCTGGAAAAAGGCTGCTGATTAGTTGTACCGTTTTCCTGCGACCACCTGCAAAATTCGGGTCAGGCCGAACCAGCCCTTCAAAAACCAAATTGCAACACTAGTTACGTTACCTGTGCTCAGCTTACTGCATGCAAACAGTACAAGAGCTAAACAAAATGTAGTTTCATAGCCCAGTGCTTCCGTACACTGACAGATTCTATAACATCAGTTGGTTTAGGAGACTAGCCAGTGGACAGCATCTACAGTCACCACAATGAATAATCCCTAGTACAATTGAATTTGAAGCATACCTACCCTGTAGTGTAAGGTATATTGATTCCTCCAAGATTAATACTTTCACATCCCACAATGAAAAGCGTGGAAAAGCAGAGCAAAGAGACACCGCTACAGATCATGGCCAGTTTTGCTGATTCCCTTGCACTCAGCTTCAGCTTCTTGATAATGTAACCACCAAGCACAATCCCCACACCAGCACTTGGGACAATGATCAGACCTGAAAACATCAGAAATATCATCATCATCTGTTAACATCACTTTTTTACTTTGTTTGTCTATAGCCAATTGCTATAAACTCACACAGCAATCATTCATTCCCAACACATGAAAATATGAAAAAGGTATAATGAAGTAGTACAAAACATAATTAATACTAAAAGTAGTATAAAATATAATTAAAGGAAGAGCAAGCCAATGTGGAGAGGGAGGGCTTTTCCGTTCAAGGATTTTTAACTCAGTTTTTCATCTTTTTGGCGTGTATTTCCGTTGGATTTTTTTTTGCATCATAAAATACTATTGAGTTTTTGGATGCATCCCCCTAAGGCTCTGTCCACACTGCATAATCTCCGGCGCTTTATGTTTTTTAAAAGCGCCGCAGATACGATCGTTAGTGCGGCCCCATAGACGGCAATAGAGAAGACGAGCTGCTGTCTACACAGCTCGTCTTTTCTCTGTCCATCTTTCGGCAGTGACGTATTATACAACATGTTGTATAATACGCCGGTGCTTCTCGTTTTCTTGCTGTCTTCCCATGCAATACAATTGTATGGGGGACGTCAGGAAAATGAGAAGCGACCGTGGCTTTTGTCCCAAAGCGTGACAAAGACCGCGATCCTGCATCGGAGAAAAAACGGCTGCTTTTGGGCCGTTTTTTGTTTAGTGCAGTGTAGACATAGCCTAACCGTGAGTGGATGACATCGTACTTGATTCTCCTAACCGTGACTGGATGACGTCATTGTGTTGAACTCAAAGGCCATGTTCTCATGTCTTATTTTGGGACGTATCTCGCCCCGTATTGCACGAAATATGAGGCAAGATACGTCCAAGTCATTAATTACGGTAATCCACAGTTCTCATAGAGAACTATGGATTACGTCTCCTCTCCCCGCTCGCACAATACGGTGAGATTAGTGACATGTCAATTATTCACGGCGAATACGCGCCGTGAATAATTAATGTGTTTGGGGCCGCCGGGCTGCTCCCCCCCCCCCCCCTCCCGTACACACGGCGTAATTGCGGGCGAAATACGTGCCTGCAATTAAGCCGTGTGAACATAGCCATAGCATGTGGGTCCATCCCATGATGAGACTTTGAAGATTTGTGTTTGTGATTTATCGCTGTTTGGGAGAGTTATATATTTATTTTATTAGGATCCATTAAGGCATGGTCCCCACGGTTCAGGTTTTCACCCAGTTTTTCAGACAGTTTTCGGTTTTGAAAACGGTCTGCAAATCGGGTGAAAACTTTTAACACTGGCCTCTATGGAAAACCCGTGAAGCAGTCCCCACTGCACGGATTTTCCGCCCAGCGGTTTTTTAGACTGCCGCTGGTCCAAAAAACATAGAACATGTCCATTCTTCCGACTGGTTTTAGGGCGACAGAAGAACATGTCTATGTGAAGGGGGAGGGATTTTCTCCACGGCACGAAAACAGTTCAATTACCGGTCAGATTAACCGACCAGTATTTTCCCTGTGCCGTGTAAACGGCACCTAAGGCTATGTTCACATGGCTTATTTGCGGGGCGTAATTCCGCCTCGCAATTACGCCGTGTGGAAGGGGGCGGGGCGGCAGCGGGGGTGGGAGCAGGGGGCCGGCACCTCGCCGGCCCATAGACTATCATTACTAGCGGCGCATATACGCCGCTAGTAAATGACCTGTCACTTATCTCCCTGCTCGCCGTATTATGCGAGCAGGGAGAGGAGACGTAATCCATAGTTCTCTATGAGAACCTGGGAATTACCGTAATACTGAAGGATATCCAGCCGTAATTCGCACAGTACGGCGCGAATTATGGACTGAAATATGTCCCATTTTAAGCCATGTGAACGTAGCCTAAAAGCTACATTTTAGCTGAGAAGGTTTTTATTGCAGTGATAATAATAATAATAAATCTTTATTTATATAGCGCCAACAAAATTCCGCAGCACTTTACAATATAGAAGGTATAAGCACAGACAAACCAGACATTACATTTTAAAAATGCTCAGAATTCTCTGTCCGAAAACCGGACAGAAGAATGAACAGGCACAATGTTTTTCGGGCAGCCGGCGGAAAACCCGGGCAGTGGGGACTGCTGCACTGGTTTTCCATATAAGCCCGGTGTGGTAGTTTGCGGCCAGTTTTTCAGACGGTCTGCAAAACCGCAAACCGTCTGCAAAACCGTCTGCAAACCCGTGCCGTGGGGACATGGCCTAACTTTGCTTATGAGAAGCTGAATACATGATTTCTCACTGCTGCAACTGGGTCATGTGACTGAGTTGCTGAAACACACAGCATGGTTATGTAATCCAGAATGGACTCTCTCTATGCATTCCAATGGGAGATTCAAAGTCAGTCTCATAGGAATGCATAGAGAGACAGACTTTGTCAGCATCAAAAGCACAGTGTTGTTTGGCAAATCAGAAGACATGTGACCTAACAGGGACTGTTGCTTCAGTCAAAAATCCTGGATGCAGCCCAAGGTAAGCACAGTTCCAGGCAAATCATTGTACTTAAAAGCAATTTCTAGTGAATGAAGAGTTAAAAAATAAAATGGAGTGGTCCTATAAAAAGCTAAATGTGTTATCACTCAAATGCACACAGTTGCACGTAGCCATGTCTTAAAACCACCGTCTGGTAGTGAACACAAATTCTGTTACTAGCCGGCTCCCTGACATACTTGCTTTATAAATAGCACCCCCACTACACTATGGCATGATAATACATTTGGATTATGCACAAAGTGATTTCTCAAGGACACAGCTTTCACGTCTGCAGCAGGACAAATTACTGGGCAGTCCAACCTTTTCTTAATACACTAACATAAAGACCAAAAAAAGGTCACCTTATGCTAAAAATATTCCATTCTAAACCGGTTTCTACATAGGGTACTCGATGCGTCATAGCGCTGCTCAATATCTACTTTCTAGAAAATGCTGTTTATTTATAGCTGGAATATAAAATCCACTAAAAGCTTTCACTGTGCTTTAGTCTTTTAATGCACTGCATTAAGGGGCTTACAGTCTTCTCTGGCACAGAGACCGCAATGTAAAACGATGATCATTGATTTGCCATAACTCACCGACAAGTACATAACAATAGCTCTCCTGTTATAACAAGCGCAAATGTAACCATTAAAATTGTTCAAAATTTGTCACTTTTCGTACATAGTCTTCCTCTTCCTATAGAAAATATTCATGCTTTGGATTTTCAGTAGATAAAGAATGGCCACAGCAAATGATGCAGTTACAGATTTGTCCGACCCTTCATATTAAATTGAATACGTGAAGTGCTTTATCACAGACTGTCAGCATGAAGCGGCTCAAGGCGTCAGATACCACTAGACATGCTGGGTGGTTACTGACACTTCTCAACCATTTACCATAATGCAATCTCAATCCAAGCGAAACAGACACACAAATGCAATATAGCAACCCGGTTATTATACGCCTCCATTTAAAGGCACTCAAAGTGCAATGTACTTCACCACTCAACCTACAAATATGTGGTAATTGACCTGCAACTGCATTATTATTCAAAGTAATAGCATCGCTCTGTCCTGTCATGGAGAAGGCGGCCCTGTCTGCTCATCCCTTCCCATCCTGTGATCTGCAAGGGATTCGTGAGCAGAGAGCTGCATAATATTACTGGTTATTCACAGGATATATGCAGTTCATTGTGTGGGAATTTATAGGAGTCAGTACTGTGCAAATGCAATAGGTACTGACAGCGGAAAAAGTAAATTGACAATCCTATATATGCTCATTACAGCTTCTGTTTTAGAGCTGGGGTGTAGCTAAGAGAACAGTTGGTGCGCCAGTTAGTTAAAGGCAATGTGTCATCAGAAAATTACCTATTGTGTAGCTCATGTTTTTATGTTTAACAAATATTGAAACAATTTTTTTTCTTTTATTTTCTACATCACTATTCAATTTATTTTTTTTTAAGTCCTGTAATCCTACAGTTTTCACTATGGCCACTAAGCCTAATAGTAGGCAGACACTTACTGTTCTGCAGAAAAAGATTTTCAGTAGTCATTATCAGTACAAGCAGGGTTACACTGAAAGGTGACATCAATGTGTACAGATAGTACAGGATCCACCAGTCACAATAGAAGATCGCCACAGTTAACCCTCTCCCCCTCCCTGCACACCGACTTCTTTCCAGGTCATAGAGCATGCCTCGAAAACTCCTCCATAGAAGTCAATGGGACTGTTACTGTTCACAGAATACTATGCTGTAAAGCAGTGTTGCTCAACTCCAGTCCTCAAGACCCACCAAGTATATTCCACAGAATGCACTGACAATTATATCACCTGTGCAATACTGAGGAGATCATGAAAACTTGTCCTGTTGGTGGGTCTTGAGGCCTGGAGTTGAGACACACTGCTGTAAAGCATCTCTCTAAATGCTATTAAAAGAAAGTCAGGCAACATGACTGCCACCCTGATCCGATGTAGAAAACAGAAATAAAAGAGGAAAAGAATATGTATCAGTATCTGGTTTTAACTAGAAAAAAAAGAAATGTTGATAGATTCCCTCTAAGGACGTATGTAAATTCCTGCCTGCCCCATCCCTTGTCTGTCAGTTACTCTGTGCTGTCCTCTCTGAGAGCAGCATAAAGCAGTGATAGCTACCATCATATGAACAATATACTACGGTAGTACATATCAAAAAAATTTGAATCATCATTGAAAGGTAAAGGGGTTCTCCAGGTCTACCTTTTTTATTTGTTATAGGGCTCACCAAAAGTATTATATTAAACATTGAATTCCATACTTAATGAGTCTGTACAATATATATCATCAATTACATTTTCAGTGATTTTTTTGAGATGCACTAGCAACTGTAATTCACGACCATGCAGTTATTTGGTCAAACCCACTTTTAATTCCTTGCAGCGGGGAGGGTGAGAAGGAGACATACTACTGAGGCAACCTGTGCCACTGCAATAGATTTACTGTAAGGCTATGTTCACGCGGGGTAATTTTCGGCGCATATTTGCATTCTAATACGGGCGAGATGCACGCCGAAATTAGGAAACTATGGATTACGCCTCCTCTCCCCGCGCGTACAATACAATCGTATTGTACGAGCGGGGAGATAAGTGACCTGTCAATTACTTGCGGCGAATACGCACATATTAGTGCGAGCTCCCAAAAGACATGATGTACTGGTGTGACCATACCCTAAATGTTCCTACTCTCTGTTAGTCTGCATGTTAGGGCCCAAGCGCAAATATTTCTTTACTCACACACACTGATATTTTTGTTGCAGAAACATAATGAGGTGTTCTGTGTTAAACTACTAGACAGCTTGAAGCCCATATATTGTCCTTTGCACATGTGCAATGCAACATTCACCTTTTTATCATTAATAGCTCTGATTTTAGTAGAGGTGGTTGTCCAAACAGATCCACCCTTTTAACGTCTCACAGTGCAGGAACCAGAAATAACCAGGTTCACATCTGCGTCGGAGGCTCCATTCGGAGTGTCTGGTTCGAAGATGGCACTGGATCCTTTTCACGACAGACACGAACGCCACCCATCTACAATGGGGTCGACTGTTTTAACAGAAAAAAAAAATTTCTGTGATTTTCAACATATGTGATGGAGGCAAAGAACAGAACCTCCAACACAGATGTGAACCAGAACTTGCAACGTATCCTGAGCTACAAAGGGAGCATGATATAATCTGGAGCAACTTGTGTCTTATCAGTGGTACACACTACTATCTTAAAGGGGTTGTCTCACTACATTGATTCATCTTACCTCAGTCCTGTTTTCTTGGTTTCACTTTGAATTCAGGGGTGTGTTTACTGGCTTCCGCTAGGCTACAGTAGAAGCCAGGTCTGTAGCTATAGCAACCAGTGCGGCCGCCTATCAGGGGAAAATCAAACAGGTCTGTAGATATAGTGACCTGAAAGGGGCTGATGCAGCCCAAACAAGAGGGGAGATCTAGGAATAGGGTAGGAGACATTTAAATAGACATATATTGGCAAAGTATGACTTTAACATAAAAAACAATCCTTGCTATTGAGAGACACACCCTTTAACTTGTTCCTAACCACACTATACAAACAGTGAGATTTATGCACTAGAATGCACAGAGAAGGTGAGCACAATAATGTGCCCACCAGTGGGAACAAAACAGGGAACAGTTCCATATATATATATACACTGATCCAAATGGTAACAGGGAGTCTAGAGTTCAATTTGAATTAAAAAATGTACATTGCAAGCTGTTAATTTGCCACTGATATAATGAATATCGATTTAACAGTTTTAAAATGAAAATCATCAAATTATTGATATATTGTGTTTGGTATTCAGACTCTAAGAAAATCATTCAAAATGAAAGATTTGTTGAGCTAAACTAATTGCGGTGTCATTAGTGACAGCAGCTCAATACATGGTAACGCGTGAAAGCACAATGCTGTGGGAGATTACAGCCTGGCATTCTTCTGTGATTACGGCTTCAGAATGAAGTTGTCTGTGCTTGCATTTTTCACATTCGACAGAAGAGACCAGATGTATACATCTATAGGATCACCGAAGCAGGAAAAGACTGCTACACTAAGGAGGGATTAAAGCAACATTTCCATTATTCTCACATAATAATTATACCAAGAAGTCTCCACTGTGGTGAACTAGCAAGAGAATCCTAAAGTGATGAAACAAAATTTAATGGAAATAATCTGCAACCCTAAACGGACAGTTGAGCTCAAAGGTGAATGTTATACAAAAAAGAAAGGATTTCAGTAAGCCAATGTTCAATATTCAATGATGATGAATGTTTATGGGTGTTACACCAGAGTGA
Organism: Phyllomedusa bahiana; assembly: GCA_025379985.1. Taxonomy (NCBI): domain Eukaryota; kingdom Metazoa; phylum Chordata; class Amphibia; order Anura; family Hylidae; genus Phyllomedusa; species Phyllomedusa bahiana. The sequence goes on from JAODAL010012403.1 coordinate 29,098, forward strand.
AAACACCCGACTGTGCAAGACATGTCCTCAGGTTAAGCAGCATCCAGTACAAAAACGTAATGCAGGTCAAAAAATATGTTAATATAACACAAAAAAGAAAAGCTTGGGATAAATAATAAATTCTACAACATAGAAGCCAGTAAAAAACTTATTAGACTCTGCCAATTTTTTTTTTCTAATGGGAGTTGCCATCATCATGACAATTCTTGTTAAATGAAGATTGTCGTTAGCTATAGCACCACTTCAATGATATACCAAATAGTGGTCCTAAGCTTAGTCAGGGATTGTGTAGCGTAGAGGGCAAACTAACCACCTGTAAAGTTATCATGGGCAATCCATAACTGAACCCATAAAGTCAATCATTTAGAAATATCATGTATGTAATCACAATAAATAGAAAATCATTATAGAATACCATAAACATATACATTCCAGCATATATATTAAATGAAAGCCATAAATGTGATAAAAAAAACACAGCTTATAGACATATTTTGTAGAAATGTTGCTGTTTTTTAATTTTGATGCAAGTATGCACTTCCCTTTTTCTGCCAATCACTTGTTAGCTTTGCTGTGTAGACTGAGACAAGTCAGCAGGGATTTAATGACCACTATACTGTACTGCTGGAGGCCTAGATAAGGCAGTAGATGTGCAATAGAATACACAACAGATAAGCAGTAAGCATATTCCAATACACTTCACTGGACTGTCTTTTCTACTGAGAGCTCCTATGAACATTGGCTCTGGCAGTTTCCTTATACTGATAATATAGAAAGGAACTGTGAATCTCCAATAAGGACATATATTTTTTTTTTGTAACAATAATTGCATTATAATTAGGAAACCAGATCCAACACAAGTGGGACAACTGTCTAATAGCATTATTGGGTCCCGTGAAGAAACTGATGCTTTTAGGATCACCTTGGTCACATCTAGACCCAGTGATTTCTCAACCAGTCCTCAAGACCCACCAACAGGTCATGTTTTCTGTATTTCCTCAGTATTAGCAAAGTGATAATCGATTATTTTCATGCATTCTGGGGGAGATCCATGAAACAGTGACCTAGTTGGTGGGTCTTTGAGGACTGAGTTGAGAAACACAAGGTCTAGATGGACCCAAACACACAACTAACAATTAACAGTGTGATTTTACACTGCTCACAATGTAAAACACATATCAGAATTCACACGAGTGATCGCCTAATGCTGAGATACATATGCCGTCTTTCTGAGAGCGTCAAACAGATTCCTTTCAAGGAACTCGACAGGATTCAATTTCATGGGTCTCGAAAGACGCAGCAGGAGCCCTATAATAAATGTAAGTGGTTGCAATCCACTGCATCCAACATGAAGTCCAAACACACGAGCTGTGGTGTAGGATCCGATCAACTGCTAGATCATCATTTTTTAACTGCGATAAATTTGGATCCAACATAGGCCCAGCGAAGTCGTAAACCAAAAACGGCGTTGTGAAGAATATCCTTAAAAGATAGAAGTCCTTCAGCAACAATGAATACCCATTAACTATCTTATGTTACTCTACAGCTAGAAACGGGGAGGGAGGTAGAAGAGATCTGGTAAGGATGATCCTTATAAATTGTAGTGAAAAGTAAACTTAGGTGATTACGATGTAATTATTTTTTCTCAGTCAACTGCTACTCCTGACGGTTTGAGTGTTGTCCAATTCCTTTTATGATCACAGAACCTTACCAAGTCAAGTGTTCTGGTAGTCTGAAATTTTGAAAAGTCTCAGCATAAAACCATTTATTTGTAGGCTTTATCAGCGAAAAGAACATTTTAATGAACAAAGGATGATGTATAATAGCTGATGCATTACTTACAGCTGCTGACGATAGGATGTACATCAGGCTCGTAACTGGCCTCCGAGGGGAAACCCGGGGAATCCCCCGTAGTGGGGCCCCTCGAGCGCTGTGGTTGGCCCCGTAGTGCAGTGCCCGTTATTGGCCTTCTCCCCTGGGACCCGGGCCAGCGCAGTCCTGTACTCACTGGACGCCGGACCCGGCGTCCCGAGCTGCCCAGAGACAGGCCCGCGGAGTTGGTTACTAATGTCCCCGACTACCCACGGGGCAGCGCGGTGTACAGCGTAGGCACAATGCGCCACAACTCGCTGTGTGCGCTCCGCAGAACTCCCCCATCAAATGCTGAACTGCAATTAGGCCATTATCCTGCCGGGCGCCGGCCCCTACTAGGGGTGACGTATGCGTCCGCGGTGAACTGACACTTCACGCGCGCCTGCCTTGGCAAGGAGCTGCCAGTACGATCCGGCGGGGTGAGCTCGAAAGCGGGACATGGGACCTGCCGGGAGCGGAGGAGCCGGGAGCCAGGTAAGTTGGCTGGTATTTTATATTTTTTTTTTTTATATCTATCTAAGGTGGCCCCTGGCGTACTATGGGGGGGCCCCTGACATACTCAGAGGGGCCCCTATACTTTACTAAAGGGGTGGCCCTGGCTACTAAGGGGGGGGGCTCCCTGACAGACTAAGGGTGGGGGGGCCCATACTACAGTAAGGGGTGGGAGGGGCCCCTTACTACTAGGTGGGGCCCCTTGTCTACTATGGGGGGCGCCCCACTGGGCTACTAAGGGGTTGCCCCTGCCAACTAAGGGGGGGCCCCTGGCTACTAAGGGGGGGGCCCTTAACTAACAGGGGGGCCCCTGGACATACTACGACAGAGGGGCCCCTGTCTACTATGGGGGCCCACTGCTACATAAGAGGGGCCCCCTTGCTACTAAGGGGGCCCCTGGCTACTAAGGGGGGCCCCTGCGTACTAGGTGGGTGCCCAGAGCTACTAAGTGTGGGACCATCAGGCACTAAGGGGGGGCCCCCCTGACTAACTAAGGGGGGGCCTCTGGCTACTAATGGTGGGTGCCCGGACTACAAAGGGGTGTGCCCGTGACTCCACAGAAGAGGGGGGGAGCCCCTGACTACTAAGTGGTGGGGCACCTGACAACTAATCAGGGGCCCCTGACAACTAAGAGTTGAGGTGGGCCCAAAGGCCTACTAAAAAAAACATAAGGGTTGGTCCCAGAGGCTAACTAGTGGTGGTCCCTGGGCCTACTATGGGGGGCCCTTGCTACAATGGGGGCCCTGGCTACTAAGGTGGGTCCCCTGGGCAAACTATCGGGGGCCCCCTGACTACTTAATAGGTGAGCCCCTGATCTACAACAAGGAGGGGGGGTGCCTGATCTACTATTGGGGTTCCGCAGGCTACTAAAAAATGGTGACCCGGATGAACTACTCAAGGGAGGCCCCTGACTACTAAGGGGTATCCCCAGACAACTAAGTTGGGCGTCTGGCGTCTTAAGGTGCGCCCTGGCTACTAAATTTGGTATGCCCAGACTACTATGGGGCCCCTGACTACTTAAGGGTGGGTCCTAGCGGACTACAATAGAGGTGTCCCTAGGCTACTAAGGGGGGGCGCGTAGGCTACTAACGGGGGGCCCAGACTACTAAGGGGGCCTTGAGGCTAATATGGGGGCCCTGACTACTAAGGTGCCGCCCTAGGCTACGAGAATGGTGGGGACCTCTGACTAACTAAGAGGTGCCCCTGAACATACATAAAGGGGCCCCTGACACAATGGGAGGCCTGGCTACAGGGTGGCCACTGGCTACTAAGGGAGTGCCCAGGCAACTAAAGGGGGCCCTGACTACTAATTGGTTGCCCAGCACTACAAAGGGGTGTCCCTGACTACGTATGAAATATATGGGGGCCCCTGACTACAATGTGGGGGTCCCTGGCAACTATTGGGGGCCCCTGAATAACTATGGGGGCCCCGTGATTACTATGGGGGGGGCCCAGTGCTACTATGGGGGGCCCCTAGACAACTAAAAGGGGAGGCTGCTGGCATAACTATGAGGGGCTTCCCCTGACTACTTACATGTGGGAGGCCCGCTTGTGTGACTACAAAGGTGATGGCCCTGACTACTAAGGGGGATCCCCTGTGCACTAAGGGGGTGGCCCTGAGCTACTATGTGGGGTCCAGGACTACTAAGTGCTGTGCCTCTTTGCTACGAACAAAGGCTGGGCCCACCTCACCCAGACTACATAAAGTGGGCCTCTGACTAATATAAGGTTCCCCTTGCTACATAAAGGGGGGGCAACACCTGACTACAAAAAGGTGGCCACTTGGCTATATAAAGGGGGTCCCTGACTAACTAATGGAGCCCTGACTACCTAAAGGGAGCCCTGACTACCTACACACTACCAAAGTGGCCCTGACACCTAACACAACTATCTAAATGGGGGGGCCCTGACTAACCTACACACTAGCTAAAGGTGGGCCCTGACTTGCCTGACGATACTAGCAGAAGGGGGGCTGACTTGCCTGCACACTAGCTAAAGAGAGGCACCTAACTAACCTGTATCCTACCTAAAAGAAGACCCTTAACTGCCTGTAACACTCCCTAAAAGAGGACCCTAACAGCCTGGCTATACTTGCCTAAAGGAGTCCTTAAACTGCCTGTATACTTCTTAACAAGTGAGAGACCCGTTACTGTGCCCTGAATACTCCAAAAAAGAGAACCCCCCTAGACTGCCTATTATACTCCTGCCATTATCTCCAGGGGGGTTATATCCTTAACCCCACCCACCTAACCCCCTAGAATAACTAGACCTCTAAGGTTATTGCTTGTACCCCTCTCCCACCCCTGGGAAGTTTGTAGAGAAGGTAGAATTGTGATGTACAAAGAATGCTGGAAAATTGAGGATTCTCAAGATCGTTTTGTGGAAATATTCTGCAGGGAAGATTTGAGTGTCCGGTGGACAAGGTCATCAATGCTTGTGGAACTGATGGAGAAGAAAAGGGAATAAGAATGTGACTCATAGAGAAAAGAGAACGACTCCACAGATAAGGACAGATCTCTGGTGAGTCCTGGATTTAAAGAGGAAATGATACTGTCGTATATAGATACGTGTGTTGTATTCACTGTAATGTGATGTGACCTGAGCAGGTGTCTGACAACTATGTGGATCTCTATATGGGCGTATTGATGTTATTACCTATGATCTGGTTAGTCTGACCCTATGCGGTCTCACATGGCGGTGTTTAGTAAGGATTAAATTGGGCATTAGTTTAGTAGGCAGAGACCAAGTGTCCCGATTGACACCTGTGATAGGAGTTACACTTCTACTTTCATGCTGGTTTGTATTTTAGAAAGGTGGTGAGGTGCGTGGCCAAAGAAACGTGGAGGGAAGAATTTTATATGTAGTGGAGGGGATATTGTATGTGTGTAGAGGAGGGTATAAAGTGATATGTGTGGTAGAGGGGTATATTGTATGTGGTGAGGAAGGGGATGTTGTATGTGGGTGGAGGGGGAATGTATTGATGTGGAGGGATAATGTATCTGTGGGGTGGAGGGTGATAGTGTATGTGGGTGGAGGGGAAAGTGTATGTGGGAGGAGGGGGGATATTGTATTGGTGTGGGCGAGGGGGATATTGTATGTGGGGTGGAGGGGGATATTGTATGTGGGTGGAGGGGTATATTGCGTATGTTGGGTTGGAGGGGATAGTGTATGTGTGGAGGGAATTAGTGTAGGTGCGGTGGAGGGGGAATTTAGTGGGTTTTTTATGTGGGTGGCAGGGTATTAATTTGAATGTGGGTGGAAGGGGGATAAGGTATGTGGGTAGTAGGGATATTGAATGTGGGTGGAGTAGGATATTGTATTGGGTTTGGAGGGTATATTGTAATGGGTGGGAGGGGCATAGTTGATGTGGTAGGGGATATTGTAAGTGGTGGTGGTGGGAGGGGGAAAAAAAACACTATTGTATTGGGTGGTGGAGGGATAGTTAATGTGGGTGGAGGATGGATAGTGTAATGTGGACTGAGGGGATAGTGTATGTGGTGGCGGGGGATAGGGTATGTGGGTGGAGGGGATAGTGTATGTGGTGGAGGTGAATATTGATTGGGTGGAGGGATAATTTGTAAGTGGGTTGGAGAGGGGATATTGTATTGGGTGAGGGGGGATTTTGTATCGTGGGTGGAGGGGATATTGTATGGTGGAGGGGGTATGTAATGTGGGTGGTGGGGGATATTGTATGTGGGTGAGGGGATATTGTTGTGGGTGAGGGGGATATTGTATGTGGGTGGAGGGATGATGGAGATGTGGGTGGAGGGGGATATGTATGTGGGTGGTGGGGATATTTGTAAATGGTGGGTGGAGGGGGATATTGTATGTGGGTGGAGGGATTATTGTATGAGGCTGGGTGGAGGGGATATTGTATGTGGTGGAGGGGGATATTGTCTGTGGGTGTAGGGGGATATTTGTATGTGTGTGGAGAGGGATATTGTATGGGGGGGAGGGGGATATTGTACGTGGTGGTAGGTGTTATTGTATGTTGGGGGATTTTGTATTTGGGTGGAGGGGATATGGAAGTTGGGTGGAGGGGATTTCGTATTGGGTGGAGGGGTATTGTATGAGTGGGTGAGGGGATTTGTAATGTGGGTGGAGGGGGATATTGTATGTGGGTGGAGGGGGATATTGTAATGTGGGAGTGAGGGGGATATATATTTGTGGTGGAGGGGCTATTGTATGTGGGTGGAGGGGGATATGGGATGGAGCTACTTAGTCCCATGGTTGTCTATTGATATGCCTAGACAGATAACAGGATATGTGCGATAGACAGATATGTGACTCTCTCTTGCTATTGAGTACTACAACCATACAGTTTATCTGTTTTGGCACAGCTGTATTATGTGGATAAAATGGGACCAATTTATGTCCGCGAGGCCGTCAATCTACTTTTCGTACAGTAGGTGGGCCCCCCAAGGATCAAGGGTGGCCCCCCCAATCAACATGACTCAACTCCCCTGTGGGCCCCAGACCCCCCAGTCCGACACTGTGTACATTCCTTACAATTCTTATCTCAAGGTATATTGTTGCTGATAAGCTATACAGTATAGTGTCCAAAGAAACCTTGTTTCTGTACCCACCTTCTTTCACATCCGGCAATTTTCAGAAAAAGAGAGGAAAGCTAAAGCTTCACCCCTTTACTTTTTAACCATTTATTGTATAATTCCAAAACTATTTGGGGGGGGGGGAGTAAGATGGTTTCTGAACATTTACAAAGCGCTTTCAGGTAGGGAAAGAAGGTATTAAGTGTTACAGTTAATATAGCTTTATACAGTGGTACCTTGGTATAAATCATTAATCCATTCCAGATCCTTGTATTTATACCAAACTGGATTTATACCAAACATATACCATAGGAAATAAAGGGAAAATAATCTGTTTAATCTAATAAATAATAATATCAACAATAGGATTATTGTTTATCATCCACAATACTAACAATACTACCCACATTCTCCAAAGGCAGCCTGGATGAAGCTGTAATAGCGGGGAGTAGGAGCTGTAGTCGGCCCCAAGGGGACTGTGTTTTTAGTAGAGCTAGATCAACGAAATCTCTGCAAGAGGATTGAAGATTGGCGGTCTGCCGAATGGATAACAAGAGAGGAATACCAAAGTCCCCAAACTCCTATACCTACTTGTTGCATACTTAGAAACGAGCAGGCTACAGTGCAGTTCTATATCCACCCAACAAGTAAATGCTGGAGAGAAGAGCTTAATAAAAGAAACCATGTGGACTGTCTGTGTGCGGCCAAAACAGTGATCACCCCCAGAAGTAACAGGCTGCTAAGTCCTTCGCCCGCACTTGAGATAACCGGTTGAAAGTTGTGCCGAGCTCCTCTTTTACACTTTTGCTGCGATGCAGGCCCAGGCCCACTAGTCTTATACCAAACAAAATTTTTTGAGTCCAAATAGAACTTAAACCAAACCGGACTTATACCAAGGTACCAGTGTATAGCTACACAATTAGCAGAGCTGAAAAAACAAAGGTTCCTCAAGTTTAATAGGATGTGAATAAACAAAAGGGTGAGCATTGAAACCTCAGAAGGTTGTTTTCCCCTACTGATCCAAAGTAAGACAATAAAAAGCATAAGGCATGAGCCAATCTGCCCTAAGAGGGAAAAATGTCACTCCTGATCCAAAGTGGTTATCGGACTGGATTAACATTTATACAAAAGCATTAAACACTTGTACATACATGGATGATCTTTCTTTCTAAGTAATTTTCTAAGCTTTTCTTGAACTATCATATGTTCCTCCTGTGAGCAGCTCCTTATGTAGACTACTCCACAGATTTATAGCTCTTATGGTAAAGACGGCTGGTCATCTGTGGGGACTTTTTAATCGCCAGACGTCTAGATTAAAGGAATTTTCTGTTAGGCTATGTTCACATGGCATAATTACACCCCGCAATTACGCCGGGACATATGGGGCTGGGGTGGCCGGCAACCCGCCGGCCCCGTAGACATTCATTACTAGCGGTGTGTATGCGCCACTAGTAATTGACATGTCACTTATCTCCCCCCGCAGCGTATTGTCCGAGCGGGGAGAGGAGGCGTAATCCATAGTTTTCTATAAGAACTGTGGATTACCGTAATGACTGGGACGTATCTCGGCCCGTATTGAGCGCAGGACGGCACGAAATACGGGCCGAAATACATCCCAATTTCACCCGTGTGAACATAGCCTTATATAAAAAAAACCTCAGCCACTTGGAGGTTCCAAAATAATAATAAATAAATAAATAAAAACCTCACCTTTTAAACCTGTTTGTTCCAGTGCTGCCACCACACCCTGTGCTCCCGGCCAATGACGTCACATTCATTATTCTCGAGGCCATGCAGATATTCAGAGGCCTCTGTGGCCTCTTGCTGGATAAAGAGCATGTGACAGCTGAGGACTGACTGTCTGTAGTGTCACGGGACCACTGATTAGGACATTGTCAGAGATGCACCGGGATCGGCAGCTGCAGTAGAACGAAGTGGTTTGAAAGACAATTTTTTCTTTTTTCCTATGATAGAACATCCCTAAGCAGCTCAGTTTTTATATAATGTAAAACCCCTTTAAAGAAAATTTCACTTAAAATAAAAAAATGACTGAAAGTTGGAAAAGGCCTTAAAAAAAAGTTGATTTACTTCTGTTTTTGGAACAGCTGGATGGCATTATAAGGCCATGTCCCCACTGCACGGGTTTTCGGACGGTTTTTCAGGTGGTTTGCGGTCTTATAGACCACCTGAAAAACCGGCCGAAAATGAGCACAATGGTGCTCTATGGAAAACCCGTGCAGTTTTCCGTCCGGCGGTTTTTCCGCCCGCAAACCATTCTACATGCACAATCTTCCATCCGGTTTTCGGAATCTGTGTTTGTGAATGTGAAGGGGAAGGGCTTTTCCCCGCTCATCACGGAGAAAAAAAAAACGACCGGTATTTGTCCTCTGCCGTGGGAACGCACCCTAACTTCTACATCAGTTTTTGCCCAGCAATTTCCCACTTTGTGTGGCGAGTCTGATATGGAAGGAAAGTTAAAAAAAAAAAATACTAATAAATGAAAGAAGAATATTGAAAGTTTTCAGAAAACAGAAGAACTTTGTGATCAATACAGATGTTTTTTTTATTTTCTGGAAAAGCCCTTTAATGAGTGAACCTAGTATACATCCCAGGCCTCAGTCCAATACTTCTGAGCTTGTGAACCAGGAGCAGCTCACGCTACAGAGACCCAAATGGCTTGAAATAGTAAGAACCCTTCAATTTACTTACCATTCTGTGTCATTTCTTTACAGCCAATAAAAAAATATGATGTCCTTATCAGTCATTTCATAAAAAGCCCAATTCCTATTGTAATTTACATGCACCATTAGCATGATCTTACCAGTGTAGATGCTGGCATTGGAGGCTGGGATACCAAACTGTGACTCGATGAACTTGGGAATGAAGGTAATGAAAGCAGTTACAATGGCACTCTCAGCTGTGTATGACAAACTCACAAAAAGGAATGTCATGTTGCTTAAGATCCTGACAGCTGCTCTTGGAAGGTCTAAAAATGACAAGAGATGAAGTTTATAAATAATGAATGGAAAAATAAAACTCTATATGTCGGCTCCTTGAAATGAAGGGCATGTAATGGATTTCCTAAAAGAGAGCTGCACCAACAAATTGCTTATGTATTTTATACATTTTGGGGCACATCATTATTAAACATGCAAGAAAACTTGTATGTACAATTGTAGGAATTGTAAAGAATACACTAATAAGAATGCCAGTGATAACATATATTAAACTTTAATACCAGCATTAGCTACATGCATATGAACTACATCTTCCAGTACGATCACAAACAAACTCAACTCTAAGAAATGAATAATGGCCCCAGGTATTCTTGTCCAGAATCCTACGGTCCTCCTCTGAAGAACTACAGTAGCTTCCTGAAGTGAATAATATAAACAGCAAATGGAAAGAAGAGAAAGCATCATCAGATATTTGCCGATGCCAATGACCAGTGATCATGGAGGAACAGAGAGCTGATCAGAGAGACCGATCTGCAGTAACTCCTGGCAGAATAGTCGAAGACATTAATAAATGGATTGTCCACTTTTAATCCATTTTTAAGCTGGAAGAATTCCAGAGCGACAATTGGATCCAAGGGCGTCCCACTTCTGGATCCCCAGCAGCTGCACTGTAGCATTGCCACAGGGGTTGTCCACCTCCTTTTTTAAGCCAGAGAATGTTGGGTGTCAAGCCTTAAAAATAATTAAAAAATAACGAAATAAACGCACTCACCTCTGTACAGACATTTGTTCCAGTGATGCGTCTGTGGTCCTGTCTCTGGGTCTTCTGGCTTCCACTGGGTGGCTTGTGCACACTGCAGTCTCTGACTGCCCGATTATACAATTTGGAGTCTTCACTTCTAATTGGTTGTTTCGGTGTAACGGCTGGAGTAGTGGATCCCCTGGAGCACCGCAGGCGGTGGTAACGGCCGCGCCAGGGAGCGGAGTCTAAGTAGGTCCTGGTTTTCACCAGAGCCCGCCGCAAAGCAGGATGGACTTGCTGCGGCGGGAATCCTACCAGGTCGCTATCCCTAGCGCAACTAGGTACCGAATCGTAACACCAAACTCGTAGTCGTGGACGGGCAAACAGGTCAGGGCAGGCGGCAATGGTTCATGGTCAAGAGACGTAGGCAAAGGGTCAGCAACGTAAAAGACACTAGGACGCACTCAGGAGCCACTTTCTCTAAAGGCTAGGGCACAATAGATCCGGCGAGGAAATGCCGAAGGCGGTACCACTATATAGGACCAGCGGGCGGCAATTAACCAATTACCGATGCGCTGAACTTTAAATCTGGAAGAGCTGCCGCGCGCGCGCCCTAGGGAATGGGAGCGCGCTTAGCAGCCGGCAGAGATCCGAAAGTGTACGGGTGCGTGGCGGGTGAGTACTGACTTCCAGGGAGGCGAGTGCGTCCGTGGCCCGACATGCGGACCGCGGCGCCACTCGTCCCTAGTGTGGGGAGCAAAGGGGGGACACGGGTGCGCCCGCAGCCCCCCTTGCGGGCTCTGGGACCAGCCGTTACATTCGGGCAGTGACCACTGCAGACAATCCAAGTGTGCAGAAGCGGACTGCCGGGAACGGAAAGATAACAAAAGACCTTGGCAGAAGACCTGCAGATGCATCACTGGAATGAACGTTAGTACAGAGGAAAGTAGTTTTTTTTTTATTTTTTATTACAGGCTCAGCACCAAGCATAGTCTGACTTAAAGGGGTGTTCTGTGATTCAAAGATGCTCATTAGTCCGTTGGGACAAGATAAAGAAGTAAAAGAAAAAAAACTTACCCTTTAAACCCTCCCATTCCATCGCTGCCACCGTCCTTGTGATCCCGGCAGATGACTTCCCTGATCATTCTTTATGTGACCCTGAAGCCATTCACAGGCTGCAGCGGTCATGTGCTGGACAGACCACACCTGACCACTGTGGCTTGTGATCGGCTGTGATGAATGAACGGGGAATGCATATGCCGGGATTTTTGGGATGGTGGCAACGATGGAACGATAGGGTTTACGAGGTAAATCTTCCTTCGAGCAGATTTGTTCTTGCCTTATGGGTTTCAAAGTCTTCATCAGTAGGTGAAAATAAGCCTAAAAAACTCCTCATCTCCCTCCCTTCACCCACATTTTCCCAACCCTATGTTGAACTTAATGGACAAATGTCTTTTTTCCACCATACTATGTAACTATGAGGTAAGATTTTTTTTTTTTTTTTGCTGTTTTTATTATCATATCTCAAAAAACTTATGAGCTTTTTTAAGTCAGGAAACACCCCTTTTAAAAAGGGAATGTGGACAACCCCTTGAAGCATTATACAGTGAAATGAAAGGACTACTTATGTGATGCATAGATATACCAGTCATCCAGAACAAATCTTTGTAGCTGAGCTCAGCTCTAACTATTAGACAAGGATCCTAAATGCGAGACCTCCTGTACAAACTCCGAAATCTAAAAAATGTATTTTATGAACCATAAAACGCCTTTCACCATAAAATAAACCTAAGGGTGCTTTCAATCGTGTTCCAGTGATGACCTGAAAGATGAAGCTCTACAAATTCATCTCTGATGTGACTAAAGAGTGAATATAATATACTACTATAATATGAGGAGAGACAACATCATGTTCCTAATATCCAGTCCCAAGACAAGAAACTAGGAATTATTTCTGTAATTTCAGATATTCTCCTTAACCAAAGCCAGTGAAGAGGTGTCCTAATGTTATAAAACGTACAAATTATTACTTCAGTGATGCTACTTTACCTCTAAAATTCTTGCCAAATCCTATGGATGGGCCAACACCAGTATCTCCTTTCATGTTGTTGCTAGATTTCTCTTTCATCACATCATCATCGCTGGAAACATCATACGAGTTACTTTTCTTTTTCTTCTTTTTCTTCTTCTGTCGAGGGGGAAGCTTTTTTGGAAAGGTAAACATTGGGAAGATGACAAGTAACATTGCCATGGCACAAAGTAGAAACCCACTCCACCTGTAATAATAAAGGAGATAACACTGGCTTCATTTTTTTGTCATTCAAGACAGATCAAGTCAAAGAAATCAGTTACATAGTTACATAAGGCCAAAAAAGACAGACGTCCATCCAGTTCAGCCTATTGTGCTGTAGTGTCAATTTAGAGCAGACCTGGCATTGTACAGCCCACGGGCCACATCCGTCCCATACAATGCACAGGTCTACTTTAGACCATAATAGTAGTAGTGCCGAAGAGAGCCCTCAGCGCTACCCGGCCGCAGTGGGCCTTCAGCACTACTATTAGTATGCCCGGTGGTTGTGTGGGCAGCATTATTATTTTTATCGGTGCCTCAGGGGACTTGCATATACCTGGCTAAGTGAGGGGGCCTATACATTCGTGGCTAAGTGAGGGAACCTATATAGCTGTCTAAGTGAGGGGGCCTATATACGATATGGAAGTATAGTAAAAAAAATATTGAAAGTTTTCAGAAAACAGAAGAACTTTCAATAAAGATACTTTTTTATTTTATGGAAAAGCCCTTTAATGAGTGAACCTAGTATACATCCCAGGCCTCAGTTCAATACTTCTGAGCTTGTTAACCAGGACCAACTCATGCTACAGAGAGCCAAATGGCTTAAAATAGTAAGAACCCTTCAATTTATTTACCATTCTGTGTCACTAAGTATTATTGTTATTATTTTTATCGGTGTTTTATATACCTACCTGTCTCAGGGGCCTTACATATACCTGGCTAAATGAGGGGGCCTATACATTTGTGGCTAAGTGAGGGGACCTATATACCTGGCTAAGTGAGGGGGCCCATATTTACCTGGCTAAGTGAGGGGGCCCATATTTACCTGGCTAAGTGAGGGGGCCCATATTTACCTGGCTAAGTGAGGGGGCCCATATATACCTGGCTAAATGACGGGGCCCATATATACCTGGCTAACTGAGGGGGCCCATATATACCTGGCTAAATGAGGGTGCCCATATATACCTGGCTAAATGAGGGGGCCCATATATACCTGGTTAAGTGAGGGGGCCTATATACCTCCCTAAGTGAGGGGACCTATATACCTGCCTAAGTGAGGGAGCCTATATACCTGCATAAGTGAGGTGACCTATATATACCTGCCTAAGTGAGGAGACATATATATACCTGCCTGAGGAGGGAACCTATAGAGCGTCCTATCTGAAGAGGGGAGCTATAGAGATACCTAACTTAGGGGACTTATATACCTATAAGTAAGTATAGGTATAAGTAAGTAAGCTGCTGGAAAAGTGAGGATTCTAGGATGTGTGTGTGGTAAATTCTGCAGACTAGTCGTGGCCGGGAAAAGTCATCATGGCGGTCTGGGCTGAAAGGAAAAAAAAAGGGGAAGACTATCACTTCTTCTTGCGCTGGCATCTGGTCCACTTGTAGTCGGGTGGCACTGGAGCTCTGATAGTGTCACTGGAAGAGACATTAACTATGCTAGCGGCCAGATATCCTAGAAATCATCCAAGCCATCAATCTCCCAGGAGCAGGTGAGGGGAGCACACCATTCACTTTTTACACTGTAGTCAGGTAAGGGTGGCAGATAGTTTGCTGCTTTTACTCTTTACCCACACAATGTAAAAAATAAAAAACACTATCAAGATTGCTGTATTTTGTTCAAAATGCCTCACAAAAATCTTAATATAATGTGATCAAAGCATCATATGCACCCCACAATTGTACCAATAAAAACATCAACTCATCCCGCAAAAAACAAGCCCGTAATCAGCTCCCTATACAGAAAATTAAAAAAGTTATGGCTATCAGACTATGACCTTTATATGATATAGTGGGCCAAACATAAAGCATAAAACTTCACAGTCTCTATTTTATATTCTCTTAAAAAAATCCTTTCGTACAAACACGTATCAAAATTCTACGGAAGTCTCTATAGGTACATATATTCATATGAGAGGGATACTTATTTTTAGTTGCGGTGAAAAACCGTTCAACATCCGTCCCGTGACTCGGAGTCCAGCGTTGCCATGCACTAAGTGGTGCTATGGGTAGAAGATTGAGAGTCCCGTATCCTAGTGCTGTGTGGCCACAAGGGCCATTCAATCCAGAGTCCAGACCGGTTCAGAGTATCGTCCCTACACGGACGTAGATAGAGATAGTTTGGAGACCGGGCAGTTCCCGGCAGTGCCCAAGGATTTTTTAAGAGAATATAAAATAAAGACTGTGAAGTTTTATGCTTTATGTTTGGCCCACTATATTATATAAAGTGCATTACACAGGGTTGGAGACCTGTGGTGGAGCCTTGGGAGAGTTACTAACATAGTGACATTTTGATGCAATATCAGACTATAACGACATAAAAATGCAAATTTTTTTTGCTATTGTGTAAAAGTAATAAAACACTATATAAAATGTTATTGTAATTATACCGATCCACATAATAAAGTTATTATGTCATTTATAGCACATGGTGAATGCTTGTAAAATTGAAACCCAAAAAACAAATGGCAAAACTGACTCCCCTACCCCCCAATTTTCATGACCCAAGGCCAAAAAAGCCATGGAACATCTGTGTGCCAAAAATGCACAATGCACCCCTAGATAAGATAGATGAGAGGTGTTGAATACAAAATGGGTCGACTTCTGGAAAGTTTCGCTGTTTTACTACTTTGGGGGCTCTGCAAAGGAGATGGCACCCACGAAAATCTGTGTTCCAAAAGCCAAATAGCGCTCCCTCCTTTGTAGTCCCTGCCAAACAGCAGTTTACACTCACATATAGGGTATTGCCGAACCTGGAAGAAATTGCGCAACAAAACTTGGGGTGATTTTTTTCCAGGATTCCTTGTAAAAATTAAACATTTTCAGCTAAAATTTCAGATTGTTGGAAAAAATTAATGTTTTCATTTTCACAGTCCAACGCTAAAAAAAATAAATACATTTTTTTAACCAAAAGCCAAATATCCCTAACTTTTTGTGAGTAGTGTATATTACCTATCCAGTGGATACATGTTTTTGGCCAGAATACATTTTCAGTCATTTTTGGCAAAAAAAAAAATACAGTGTACTTTCTTCCATTGCTCCCACAGGCTACAACATTAATCACAAATTCACATACTCAGCTGTAAAGCCAAGTGCAACTGAGCAAAACATAACATTTTGTTACTTGCTCTTTCCATAGATTTGATTCTAGAACATTAAATTTACTATGACATCAACTAGGCTGTGGGAAAACAGTGTCTTAAAAACAGGAGCGTAACTAGAGAAGCTTGGGCCCTATCGCAGACTTTTGGATGACCCCCACCCATGAAAATGTATCAGGATCTCTAAGTTATGCAGTTGCTAGATAATACAAGGAGTGATTACCTCACCGTAGATATCCCCATCATACAGCTACCAAACAAATCCCACTATACCAAGACTAACATTACCAATAACGCTACTACATGTGGACCGGATTATACCGCCAGAACATGGCCACATATCACCACCACATAGTGACTGAATAATACCGCAGCACCACATATCACCACCACCACATAGTGACTGAATAATACCACAACACCACATACCACCACTACATAGTGACTGAATAATACCACACCACATATCACCACCACATAGTGACTGAATAATACCAAACACCACAACACCACCATATGACGAATAATACCTCACACCATAGCACCACATAGTGACTGAATAATGCTGCCACACCATGACCTTATATCACCACCACATAGTGACTGAATAATAGCGCTACACCATTACTGAATATAAACCATTACACTTTGCACACATATACCCCTACACTACTACTGAATAAAGATCATAATACAAAGACCAATATTACCGCCATATAGTGATTATACAGTGGTAGATACCCGTGTACACAGGCTCTGCAGACTATATATAACCACCATACAGTGACCAGAGACTGGTAGACACCAGTGTACACACTCTGCAGACATATAAGTGATTACAGTGCAGTTACATATTGTGACTCACAAGTGACATTTCTCTAAGGAGTCGTTGACTTTCCCTTTTGTTCTGCATTCGGTCCAGACTGCTATGTTGACTTCTCCCGGCCACCACTCATCCCTGCAGATTTGGATACAAATATCTGATAATCTTCACTTTTCCATCACCTCACTCCCTGCCCCCCACCTCTGTACAAACTTCCATGAGGTGGTAGAGGGGTATCGGCCATAGCTTAGAGGCCCAGTCTCATAGAGGGGAGGAATAGAGGATTCACCCCTTGGAGACTGAGTTACAGCTCTGGCCCGAACCCCTTAGAATCATGTTACCAGAAAGACTCCCACTAGATAGTTTGGCAGGCTCTAGGTAGGCAGTAGTTAGGCCACAGTTAGGTAGGCAGCCCCCAGATTGGTAGGTTGTAAGTAGGCCCCAGGTAGCTAAGTAGGCCACCTACAGACTGTGGCTCACCTATTGCCTACTTAGCTACCTACAGCCTAGGTAATAGGTGGGGCCTACATAGGTAGGTAAATAGGCCAAATGGGGCCCCAAATACGCAGGCAGGCTATAGGGAGGGTATCTGGGTTCATATAAGTAGGCAGGCACAGTTTAGGTGATTTATAGGGTCCATACAGGTAGGCAGGCAGGGTTTAAGTATGGTATAAGAGCCATATAGGTAGGTAGGCAGGGTTTAGAGAGGGTTATAGGGGCTCACATAGATAGGTAGGCAGGGTTTAGGGGAGTTACAGTGGCCCATATAGGTAGGCAGCCAAGGTTTAGGTAGTCTATAGGGGGCCATATATAGGCATGCAGGGTTTAAGTAGGCTATAGGGGCCCATACAGGCAGGCAGGGTTTAAGTAGGCTATAGGGGCCCATACAGGCAGGCAGGGTTTAGGGGGCTATAGGGGCCCATACAGGTAGGTAGGCAGGATTTAGGGGGCCCATATAAACAGGCAGGCAAATTTATAGGGGACATATATAGGTCATATTGCCAGGCAGGCAAGGTTATAGGGGGCTTACAGGGGTCATATAGACCGGCAGGCATGGTTATAGGGGGCATATAGGAGTCATATAGACAGGCAGGCAGGGTTATATGGGGGGCTTTAGGAGTCATATGGAAAGGCAGGTTTATAGGGGGCTATAGAAGTTATATAGACAGCCAGGTTTATCGGGGGGCTCTAGGAGTCATATAGACAGACAGGACAGTTATAGGGGGCATATAGACAGGCAGGCAGTGTTATAGGGTGGCTATAGGGACCATACATACAGGCAGGCAGTGTTATAGGGGGCATATAGACAGACAGGCAGGGTTATAGGGGCCATATAGACAGGCAGGAAGGTTATAGGGGCCATATAGACAGGCAGGAAGGTTATAGGGGGCTATAAGGACTATATAGACAGGCAGACAGTGTTATAGGGGGCATATAGACAGGTAGGCAGGTTTATGGGGGGCTATACGGGTCATATAGGCAGTGTTATGGGGGGCTATAGGGGTAATATAGACAAGCAGGCAGGATTATAGGGCGGCTATAGGGGCCATATAGATAGGCAGGCAACGTTATAGGGAGATATAGGGGCCATTTAGACCATTATAGGGAGGCTATAGGGACTATATAGGCAGGCAGGGTTATAGGGGGCATATAGAAAGGCAGGAAGGGTTACGGGGGGCTATAGGGGCCATATAGACAGGCAGGCAGCAGGGTTTAGGCGGCAAAAGTGTTTAAAAAAATAAATAAATCACTTACCTATCTCCACGCTCCCCCGATACAAGGCACTCCCGGTGAGCATTCATGCCCAGCACGGGCGGCGTGATGATGTGACGTCCTTGCGTCGTTCGCATCAGTACTGAGGGCCGGTGCCTGGTAAGCTTAAGGCCGAAGGCTGTAGGCTTACCAGGGTGGCAAGCAGTGTGCCAGTGGCGCTCCGCTCTGATAATACTGGGCAGTCAGAGTCCTGCCTCTGAATGCTTGGGACAGCCCGGGCATTTCGAGGTAGGAGGAAGCGGTGGGCCCCACAGTTCCGTCCCGCCGGCAGTGAACTGTTACGTTCATTGTCAGCGGGCCCAGGAGCGGTACTACCGTGGTAACAGACAAGGTAGCAGCTGCCACGGGGTCCGAGCCCCCAAATGTCGCAAGCCCCGTGGTAACTTCTATGTCTGCTATCCTGCTTGTTCTGCCCCTGCTTAAAATCATTTCAATGAATGAACTTGTGCAATGACACTGAAAAAAGTGGACTACATGGATATGGCTAATGAAATGTAAAAGTTTCTCATTCCTGCCAATGACTGCAGCTGCTGACTTCAGTATGACAGTAACGATAAGTTCACATGGCAGATTTGGATGTTGATTTTCAATCATCCATATCAGCTTCAAATCCTGAAGATGGCACATATGCAGCAGTTTTGGGACGAGGATTTGTTAAGGTTTTTGAGACATGCGTTTATCAGCGCGGTTTTATTTAATATAATACTCTGATCATGTAAATTAGAGAGAGAGAGAGATCTCTATATATACAGTATAGTGTACATACTAGTATATACACTACCGTTCAAAAGTTTGGGGTCACCCAGCCAATTTTGTGTTTTCCTTGAAAACTCATACTTTTATTTATTAAATGAGTTGCAAAATGAATAGAAATTTAGTCCGGACATTGACAAGGTTAGAAATAATGATTTCTATTTGAAATAATAATTTTCTACATTAAACTTTGCTTTCGTCAAAGAATGCTCCCTTTCCAGCAATTCCAGCATTGCAGACCTTTGGTATTCTAGCTGTTAATTTGATGAGGTAATCTGGAGAAATTTCACCCCTTGCTTCCATAAGCCCCTCCCACAAGTGGGATTGGCTTGATGGGCACTTTTTGCATACCATACGGTCAAGCTGCTCCCACAACAACTCACTGGGGTTCAGATCTGGTGACTGCGCTGGCCACTCCATTACAGATAGAATACCAGCTGCCTGCTTCTTCCCCAAATAGTTCAGACATAATTTGGAGGTGTGCTTTGGGTCATTGTTCTGTTGCAGGATGAAATTGGCTCCAATCAAGCGCTGTCCACAGGGTATGGCATGGCGTTGCAAAATGGAGTGATAGCCTTCCTTATTCAAAATCCCTTTTACCTTGTACAAATCTCCCACTTTACCAGCACCAAAGCCACCCCAGACCATCACATTACCTCTCCATCATGCTTGACAGATGGTGTCAGACACTCTTCCAGCATCTTTTCAGCTGTTCTGCGTCTCACAAATGTTCTTCTGTGTGATCCAAACACCTCAAACTTCGATTTGTCTATCCATAACACTTTTTTCAAAACTTCCTCTGTCCAATGTCTGTGTTCTTTAGCCCATATTAATCTTTTCCTTTTATTAGCCAGTCTCAGATATGGCTTTTTCTTTGCCACTCTACCCTGAAGGGCAGCATCCCAGAGTCGCCTCTTCACTGTAGATGTTGACACTGCCGTTTTGCGGGTACTGTTTAATGAAGCTGCCAGTTGAGGACCTGTGAGGCGTTGATTTCAAAAACTAGAGACTCTAATGTACTTGTCTTGTTGCTCAGTTGTGCGGCGGGGCCTCCCACTTCTCTTCTACTCTGGTTAAAGCCTGTTTGTGCTCTCCTCTGAAGGGAGTAGTACACACCGTTGCAGGAAATCTTCAGTATCTTGGCGATTTCTTGCATGGAATAGCCTTCATCTCTCAGAACAAGAATAGACTGTCGAATTTCACATGAAAGTTCTCTTTTTCTGGCCATTTTGCTAGTTTAATCGAACCAACAAATGTAATGCTCTTAACTAGCTCAAAGGAAGGTCAGTTTTATAGCTTCTCTAAACAGAAAAACAGTTTTCAGCTGTGCTAACATACTTGCACAAGGGTTTTCAAGGGTGTTCAAAATATCCAATAGCTTTCATAAGGCATGTCCCCACTGCACGGGTTTTCCGCCCGGCGGTTTTTCCACCCGTGGGCTGCCCGCAAAATATTGTACCTGCACATTCTTCCATCCGGTTTTCGGACGGAATATGTGCAAGTAAATGTGAAGGGGGAGAAAAGTCGCCCCCCTCCCCCCCCCCTCCGTGGTCGTGGGGATGGTCACAAAACACGCCAAACGACCGGTATTTGTCCAGTGCCGTGTGAACGCACCCTTACACAGTTAGCAAACACAATGTACCATTAGAACACTGGAGTGATGGTTGTTGGAAATGGGCCTCTATATACCTATGTAGATATTGCATTAACAACCAGAAATTTGCAGCTAGAATAGTCAATTACCACATTAACAATGTATAGAGTGTATTTCTGATTCGAAGATAAAATGTAAAGCAAATAGGTAACGCACACCGGTTTAGAGTCCGCTTGGAGTAGGTATCTGCTTGTAGGAACCAGTCAGCACGGTGCACTCAGGAGTAGGATACCCGGCTGTAGGAATCCAAAGCAACAGGAAATAGATGCAAATTTAGCTCCAGCACTCGTGCTGAGGTAATTCAGATTATCCAAAATAGTTATAAAAGCCGCATATTTATTGAAAATCACTTTAAAAAATATATGGTTAAAAGCATTAATCCATAGCCAATTTACGCGTTTCGAGCCCAATGGCTGGTTCTTAGTCGTAAGTGGTTTCAATAAATATCCGTCTTTTATAACTATTTTGTATTATCTGAATTACCTCAGCACGAGTGCTGGAGCTACATTTGCATCTATTTCCTGTATTTCTGATTCATTTATTGTTAGCTTCATTGAAAAAAATTAGCTTTTCTTTCAAAAATAAGGAAATTTCTAAGTGACCCCAAACTTTTAAACGGTAGTATATAGTATTATCTTAAATATATATTTGCCCTAACCCAACCCTAACCCTACTCCTAACTCAACCCCAACTCTAAGAACATCATCATGTGGAGCACAGCACAGGGAGCAACGTTAAAGGTAAAAACATCACAGGGAGCAACAGAACTGTACGAAGGAACGTACCGGGGTGCAACGTCACTGGTAGCACCAGAATAATTCAGGAGTCAGAACGGGGGTTAAACATCATGGCAGCAACAGAACAGTATGGGGGACAGTACGGGGGTTAAACATCACTGGCAGCCACAGTACAGGGGGCAGTACGGGGGGTAAAACATCATGGGCAGAAACCGCATGGGGGATAGTACCGGGGTTAAATATCCCTGGCAGCCATAGTACGGGGGTGAAATATCATGGGCAGAAACAGTACGGAGGTTAAAAATCACGAATACCAGCACAACAGTACTGGGGACGGTACAGGAGTTAAACACCACAGAAAGCAACAGTACAGGGTTCGATATTACGGGGAGCGGAGTGTATTTTCAGCGTGGAAATGCCTCCCAATATGCTCCATACTTTTTGAGGGAGGCGTTTCCACCATGAAAATCAAATCCCCCATTGATTTTTATGGGCGTTTAACTTCGGTAAAAGGCCTCACAAATTGACATTTAACTTTTTTCATCGCTGGAAAGTGCAGAAAATGCACGCAAAAAACCATGTTAAAAACGCGTAGTGTGAACTACAATGTGGTTTTCCATAGAAATAAAAAATGAATTGGGGGAGTTTTCACAGCATTTTGGATATAGAAAATGTGCCATAACATTGCCGAAAAAAACATCTAAATCAGCCGTGTGAACATACCCTAAAAGCGAATAGCCCTTCTCCTTCCTCTACATTGTACAATCGTCTACATTCTCCCTTGAGAAAGTGTATGCAAAATGCACGTCGGGACTCTATACCCCTGCCATACCGCTGGTTGATTTATTTGGTTAAGTATATATATTGATTTATTTGGATACTTATGTACTATTACATTGTTGCTTGCTTTTTGATTTATTTCATATTATATCATGTTTCTTTGATTCTATTCTCTCCAGTCGGTTTTGGTAGGTGGTGTAGTTCTTTTGGGTATTATACTGTCACTTAAACTTATATATATATATATATATATATATATATTATTTTATTTTAAATATATGTTTGTTGTGTCATGACTCAATAAAATATTTGAATATGAATGACGACACAAAAACTTTTTTTCCACTCATGGTATGTGGTTGGGTGAAGCCATTTATTGTCAAACTACTGTGTTTTCTCTTTTTAAATCAGAATGACAACCAAAAACATCCAAGTGACCCTGATCCAAAGTTTACATACCTCAGTTCTTAATACCGTGTATTGCCCCCTCTAACATCAATGACAGCTTGAAGTCTATTGTGGTAGTTGTGGATGAGGTTCTGCCAATTCTTCTTGGCAACAAGCCTCCATTTCCTGTAAATTCCTGGGCTGTCTTGTATGAACTGCGCGTTTGAGATCTCCCCAGAGTGGCTCAATGATATTGTGGTCAGGAGACTGAGATGGCCCCTCCAGAACCTTCACTTTGTTCTGCTGTATGATAGGTGGACTTGGCCTCGAGTTTGGATCGTTGTCATGTTGGAATGTCCAAGTACGTCCTATGCGCAGCTTCTGGGCTGACGAGTGCAAATTTGCCTCCAGTATTTGCTGATAACGTGCTGCATTCATCTTTCCTTCAACTTTGACCAAGTTTCCTGCGTCTTTGTAGCTCACACATCCCCAAAACATCAGCGATCCACCTCCGTGCCTTACAGTAGGAATGGTGTTCCTTTCATCATAGGCCTTGTTGACACCTCTCCAAATGTAATGTTTATGATTGTGGCCAAAAATTTTGATTTTTGTCTCATCACTCCAAATGACCTTGTTCCAGAAGTTTTGAGGCTTGTCTCTGTGCTGTTTGGTATATTGTAGATGAGATACTTTGTGGCATTTGTGCAGTAATGGCTTTCTTCTGGTGACTCAACCATGCAGCCCATTTCTCTTCAAGTGCCTCCTTATTGTGCATCTTGAAACAGCGCTAGTTTTCAGAGAGTCCTGGATTTCAGGTGATGTTATTTGTGGATTTTTCTTTGCAGCCCGAGCAATTTTCCTGGCAGTTGTGGGCAAATTTTTTGTTGATCTGCCTGACCGTGGTTTGGTTTTTACAGAGCCCCTGATTTTCCTTTGTTAATCACAGTTTGAACACTGCTGACTGACATTGTCAATTCCTTGGATATCTTTTTGTATCTCTTTCCTGTTTTATACAGTTCAACTACATTTTCCCGTAGGTTTGCTTTCCCCATGACTCATAATCCAGAAACGTCAGTGGCTGGATGAAAGATGCAAGAGTCTGCCTGATTCCCAGAAACTCACTCAGCTTTTATGCACACACACCGATAACAAGCAAACAGGTAACAGGTGAGGATGTTACCTTTAGTAGCCATTTAAACTCATTTGTGTCAACTTCTGTGCATGTTATCAGGCCAAAATCATCAGGGTATGTGAACTTTTGATCAGGGTAATTTGGATATTTTTGGTTATCATTATGATTTAAAAAGAGAAAACACAGTAGTGTGACAATAAATGGCTTCACCCAACCATTAACCACGAGTGGAAAAAAAGTTTGTGTTTTCATTCATATTCTCTGAAAAATGGCCAAGTAAGCAAAAATTCTGCCGGGGTATGTAAACCTTTGAGCACAACTGTATATGATTTTGCAAATATACTGCCCCTTCTATTTTAGTAGGTTTATTAATTATTTCCTCTACATTGTGTAGGCACTACACAAACCTCAGTTAGCTAATAAATCATTTTTAACTAAAATGCAGTAATCCCAACGCTTATGTATTTTGTCACTTGCTATAAAATAATAAGGTGAAGAAAGCTCTACTTAGCAATTTCCTAGTTTAATCTGCTTCATGAAAAATGAAGTTACTACCAATATGCTAATTTTTACTGCTCATGCAAGGGTAGTCACCAAAAATCTCCAACCTCCAGACTGGAAAATTTGCCAGCCCCTATATTACTGTATAACATGACAAATTCCCTATTTAAAAGCCTAGAAAGAAAAGGCCCATGAAAACCATGAAAATGGAAAGCGAGAAAGATATCTAATCACAAAATGGCTGAATAGAATTATTAATGGCTTGGCAGAAGACGCCTACTTAAAGGGAGTCTGGCAGTTTAAAAATGCTAAAAGCGCTAAATAGGTGAGGGGTAAAGCAGATAAAACATACCTCTTGCACCAAAGTATGATGGACGGTCCCTTCCTGTGCAGTCTCCCAAGCTCTCTGCACTAAGAGTGACGACACTAGCATCCATCCAGGAGACAGCAAGAGTTGTCATTTAGCAGAGGGAAGGTACTGCAAAGCATTCCATGCAGAGAGTCCAGGACACTTCACACTAAAGTAACGCTCAAATGGCACTTGATGTACCGATGTGAGAAAGAGTAGAACTTCTATTCCTCAAGCAACTAGCACACCCCTTCACTGAGTTATTTTTAAACTTCTCTACACCTCACCTATCTGTACTGTCATCAGTTCTGATGGTTCAGAACCACAAGCAGTTTTACATTCATGCATCCTGTCTTCCTGGTTGGGCTGTGAGTGGTTCTATAGCGGTGATTAGTATATCAGTTCCGTGTGTATCTCTCTCTCCTCTCTCTCTGCCTATTGTACTGCTGTATATAGGATCTTCATTCTTTACCTATGGCAGGGTGTAACAGGTGTTCATGCATTGCAGCTACGAAGCCTGTATGAGGCTTCCAGCTGCCATGGCAACCAAGCATCCCCCTGCAATTACATTGCGGGGATCATTGGAGGGAGGAACAGTGCTCGGTGCTCTGTTCCTCATTCATCTAGACACCGTGGCAGTTGCTGGCTGTAATGAATAAAGTGTCTGGTATATACAGCCTGAATGTAGAATCTCAAGCAGGTGGGAGGCTGGAGTGGGGCAATGCTGCGGGAAGACGTCAGCGGATTAAACCCCAATGCTGGCTTCCTCGGTATCGCCTTCCTCCAGCCTCCTGCATGCCTGACATACTACATTCGGACTATAAGACGCATCCCCAAGTGTGTCTTACAGTCCGAAAAATATGGTCATCTACACAGCAGAGAGCTTTAGAGCTCAAAGTAAACAAGTTATCAGAGGCACACACTCTGTTCTCAAGCTGCCGGAAGTCCGACCTGAGTTGACATCATGCCCTGCTCTCAGCTGCCGACCTGTGTGCACTCAGAAATAAAATCTTTCTTACCTCCTCAACAAAGCAATATACTTGGAAAAAGTCTTCAATTACCTGTCCCTACATGTTGAAAGCTTTTCTTTGTAGTGGTACAACCTTTTAAAGGACTTTTCTGTTAATAATTCCACCAGGATACTTATCCCTAATGTGATCATGCTGATGCCTCTTCTCAGCTCAGGAACACTAATTGGTTAATCACTTTTGTTTAACCCCTTAAGGACCCGTTTTTTTTTGGCGACACGTTCGTTTTTCCTCCTCGCCTTCTGAAAGCCATAACTTTTTTACTTTTCCACCTACATAGACACATGAGGACTTTTATTTTGCAGGACAAGATGTCTTTCTAATGGTGTTATTCACTGTACTATAGAATATACTGGGAAACCGCAAAAAAATTCCAAGTGGGACAAAATGTGAAAAAAAACTTATTTTCGCCATGTTTGCAGGGGTTTTGCTTTTACGGCATTCAATCTTCGGTAAATATAATGTGTTATCTGTATTCTACAGGTTGTTACAAATCCGGCAATACCAAACATGTAGGGTTTCCGTTATGTTTTGATACCGTAAAAAAATTCCAAACATTTTCTATTCTTGAAATTTGCGCCACGGCGCCGTTTTGTGCGACCAATAACTTTTTTGTACTAACACCTACGGACGTCAGTGAGGGGGCATTTTTTGCGGGCTGAAGTGTACTTTTTATCGCTAGCAGTTTGGAATGCATGCGACTTTTTTGATCATGTTTATTTCATTTTTTTAAGTGACGTAAAATGACCAAAAAACGCAATTTGGGCGTTTGAATTTTTTTTTTCTTCTATGGGGTGCAGCGTACGGGATAAATGATGTTATATTTTTATAGAGCTGACTTTTTCGGATGTGTCGATACCAAATATGTGTAACTTTTTTATTATTTTAATGATTTTATTTGTAAAATGGGGAAATGGGGGTGATTTGAACTTTTAATACTTTTTTTTTTTTGCACTTTAAAACTTTATTTTTATTTTTTTTACTGTAACATTTAGTCCCTCTATGGTGCTTGACCACTAGGGGGTGTGATTGTTAATACAACCTAATGCATTGTATAGGCAATGCATTAGGTGTACAAAGATGGCGGTTTTCCCACTTTCTGTCTGCAGACGGAAGTGGGGCAAACCGGCCAGTGTAAGTGACGGGAGCCTTCAAAGGGCTCCCCACCACCATGCCCGATCGTCGGATCGGCGCGGTGCCGATGACCGTAACGTTCATTCAGACGCCGCGGCCATCTTTGCCGCGGTGTCCGATGGGTAAAACAGCGCCAGCGGGCGGAGCCACCCGCCGGCGCTGTTACTGCCGGGTGTTAGCGGCGATTAGCGGGGGGGGGGTTGGTTCGCGGAGCGATCCCCCTGCAAAGTCCCTTAGCGGCCCAGGGACCTACTCATACTCCCAGGGTCGTTAAGGGGTTAATTGTACCACATTTCTTTTATTATACCAATGCATCTATATGGAGTAACTTTCTAAATAGTGTTATATGTCTATAGAGTTTGTTTCCAGAGTAATACACTGCAAACAAACTCTGCATAGTCTGATTTTGCAGTCATTTGACCATCCACCTGCTGCCAATTTCTTGTTAACCTACCAAATATAAGTTAGCACCCAGACTACACAGGGTTAGTTTGAAGTCTGTTACCATGGAAACGTAGTTCATCAATGGAGTTGTAGACATTTTCAATGCATTGGAGTAATAATAGCTGGATAACAGGAGAACACTTTTAGCTGGATGACTGGAGAAGAACATTGCATGCTGAGTGGGTACAATTTATGAATGGCTGAAGGGGGTTTATCATATGCTGGAAAAATATATGCTATGCTGGGTGACTGAAAGGCTGTATGAAATGCTAGGTGTCTGGAAGATTCAATGTACACAATCAAGTTACATATTGATGACACCTTCCTTTAATCAATGTCAGCAGCATGTAGCACATGCAGGAAGTCATGTGTGATGAGCTGGCTTGGTGGGAATATAAGGTGTGTGATAGGCTATCTGCACACAGATCCCTTGTTCATGCCATGGGTAAAGCATAGGTAATTTAAAGGGGTTTTGCCACGATGTAATGTTGGCGTCGGATCCTCCAAAATGGCTATTTAATCACTTTTCTAAATATATGTGATTACAAAAAGTGAAGCCTCTGAGAGCTACAGCTTTCTTTATAAGCCCTTAATTTCCTGAAAGTTTACATTAGACACGACCAGACACTGACAGGAGCTGATCTGGCTGCCCTTGCGCAATGTTTTCACTTCTTATCTGATGACAGGGAACATGAAGGAGCTTGCAAGGGACTGTTGTGAAAGATTCTGTGTCTTTTGTATAGAGAATCCACTGGTTCTAATGTAATTATTTGAGTAAACATTTCAGAAGCTCCCTGCCACTGCTCTCTGCCCAGACCCCCTCCCCCTTCCCAGTGACTCAGCAGTGCTGTGTTTATCTTTCCTCCTGAGCAGATAACAGGTAAGGAACTCACTTCTTGGCAAAACCTCTTTAAGCTGCAAAAAGTTAAGATTATTGGCTTTCGGGCCATAGGTGGAAGTATTTCTGCCACTGCGCAATTTGTAACTGTTCACATGCTGCTGTGGTGAAAGTGTATTGTGTAGTGGACAAATGGCGCCATGTGAATAAGCAATGTATAAACTGTGAAGTACCACGTGCCATTGGTGCGAAAGGTTAACGTTGGCTTCAGAGGTGTGCAAGGAGGTACCAACATTTTACAATAGAGCAACTCACTGCCAAAAAGAAGTGTACTACCAGACATTAGTCTAACACAACAGTTTTGGGAATCCTACTGCGTGTGGGGGTCTGAAGCAGATGGATGGCACTGCACTTCTGCTCAGAGTCACATCAGCAGAAATGGCTTAAATTTTCATGACATCGGACTTGGACCTCCGCTGATTGGTAAGGGCTTGCCCTCTTCAATGCTCACGTTTTTTCTGAACTGAGGGACCTTCCTGGCAGAAGAGAAACATCAAACACCACACTGCTATCAGAACACAAGCTGGTGGTGGCAGCGTTATGTCTGGTGAACATCTTTGTGATATTCTTTGGGCCACTCATCCATGTGGAAGGCACTCTCAACCAATTTGGGTATAGTTCTATCCTTGCAGATCACATTCACACATGTGGGTTGTCTTTTCTGGGGCAGATAGGATCTTCCAGCATGCATGTGACATGTTATACGCTAGAAATGTCCAACATTGGTTGGAAGAGCATGACCGAGACTTCCAAGTACTACCCTGGTACTAATTCTCCAGGCTTTAGCCCAACTGAGCATATGTGGGACCACCTGGCTCATTGTGTTCGCTCTATTAATTCTTCCCCAGCAGCTGTGGATGTAGTCAGCATTGCTCCAGAAACCTGTGACAACCTACCAGGACCTTACTTCCCAGTCGTCTAGCTGCTGTCCATGCTGCTCATGGCAGATACTCTGAATATTAGCTGGTCATAATAATGTGACTTGACGGTGTGTAACGAATACCTGGATGCACAGCATTTCTGCAGTAGGGTTGGATGCAATATGTGTAGGAGGGCGAAAAAGAAAATATATAAACAGAATGACTGGAGGATGCATTATGTCAATAAAGTTGATCATACATTGAATGTATAAGTTAAAAAAAGAGTAATTAGTGCATAGTTCAAAGCATAGTTTACTTATAGAGTGGACCAGATCTTACCAGTTGCCAATGAATCGTGGGTCGCTCTGCTCAATGTTAACGATAGTGCGGGGATCAACATAAAATCCAATAAGTACTCCACCTAATAAATAGCCTGCTGCTGGACCAAGGGCACCCATGACGTACATGACTGCTGTAAAAACAGAAAGCAGAAACATATTAACGTAAAAGTGCAAACTCCATTTAAGGCACCTAACAGGAAATGTCACCACCAAGTTAATTTGTATTACTTAATGGTATATAAAACATATAACATATAAAATAAAATCAGTTTAAGGGTATGTTCAAACGGCTTAATTGTGGGGCGTACAGTACGCCCCGCAATTAAGCCGGGTGTTCGGGAGTCTTGCTGATGCGTGCATACTCCCGCAACGTAGGGGGGCTGGCAGCCCGCCGGCCCCATAGACATACATTACTCGCGGCGTTCTCTGTGAGAACTGTGGATTACCGGAATGATTGGGGTGCATTTCGCTCGTATAAATGGCGAAATGCGCCCCAAAATAAGCCGTGTGAACATAGCCTAACAGCCAAGATTAAAATCACACACATAAAATAATAGATAAATTAAACCAAAGACAGGAAAACGTCTAAGATTTCAAAATTCATTAATAAGTCATGAAACCATGGAATCAAATTTAATAGTTTAGCTTTTTCCCCTAAAAGTAGGAGGTCTCTAAAGACATTCTGAAATGAGCTATAGCCATCCTTCATATTTCAGTGGTGGCCAAAAGTATTAGCACCCCTACAATTCTGTCAGATAATACTCAGTTTCTTCCTGAAAATGATTGCAATCACAAATTGTTTGGTATTAATATATTCATTTATTTTGCTTGCAATGAAAAAACACAAAAAGAAAATGAAACAAAAATCAAATCATTGATCCTTTCACCCAAAACTCTAAAAATGGGCTGGACAAAAGTATTGGCACCCTCAGCCTAATACTTGGTTAGCACAACCTTTAGCCAAAATAACTGCGAACAACCTTTGGGTTAACCACAGTCATTGTTTTTTCTTACAATGCCTCTGCACGGAACATTAGGTCATTTATCTTTGCTGAGACTGCTCATGGTCCCTGAATTTTAAGGCAGTCCTTGGCTCTTTATTCTGCCATTTTGAATCTCTCCACAAAGGGTACAGGACAGGTCTGAGACTTCATCCTGTCCCAAATTTGAAGTGTGATTAGTTTCCAAACCTTTTTAGTGCCCGTTTTAAGGTGTGTTAATTCCATTGTCCTGATTTCTGCATAGACCCCATGACTCTGGGGTATACCAATTGGGTTTATGCACTGTGGTCCATTAAAAAAATTAAAAGAGCAAAATTTGTATTGGAGTCTTTTTAAAAAATTTATTAATGCATGCAGGGTCCAACTTCGGCCAGAGTGCAGCAAGAACCTCCAAAACAAGGGAAACCTCCCATGTTGACTGTAGGGCCGGTTCTTTATCTTTTCCCTTTTTTATTCCGTAAATCTATGTTTGATGCCTTTCCAAAAGTCTACTTTGTCTCATCTGATCGAGAACATTCATCATTTTAGGCTTTCTCAGTAAGTTTGGGCAAACCCACTGGTTTTTTAGTCTCGGGTAAGAAGTGGGTATTCCGTATCCTTCCCTACTCCCTTTCATTCAGATCGATGGATAGTACGGGTTTACACTGTTTACCCTCGGACGCGGCACTTAATTTTTGGAAATTTTGGGTCTTGCGTTGAATTCTCCTTTTTTTTCTTTTGCGTCCCCATCTAGGGGGGTTACCACGTGCCCTGTGCTTTATCTTCTTGAGAATGCGCAGGGAGACACAGGAAATTCAGGGCTTTTGGGGTGGATTGTAGCCTTGAGATTGTCTGCGTCCTCACAATTTTTAATTCTCAAGTCCTCAACATTTTTTTGGTCTTTTTTCTTTTCTCCATTCAAAATGGACACACAAGGACACAGGGGCAGAGGTTGAGTCAAATGTAAACAGTCAACTGGCGCAAGTGTGATTTTTTATCCACCCCCTGTTAGGGGCCACAGGGAAGTTCAGGTTGTTAATTACACAAATTTAAAAACCACATGTTTTTCAAACAGTGCCAAACTTTTTTCCACCCCCTTTTTTATGTTTGGTGTGGAAATACCAATTTGGCTTTTTACAATCTTTTTTGTTTTTCCATTGAAAACAAATTAAATGAAGATAATAATACCAAAGAATTTGTGATTGCAATCATTTTCAGGAAGAAACTGAGTATTATCTGACAGAATTGCAGGGGTGCCAATACTTTTGGCCACCACTGTAAGTCTTGACATATAATATGGCCAGAAGGGCAATGTATCCAGATAGGAGACAAGGGCAACTGGAATCTTTCAATCCTCTCAGAAACCAAAATATACATCCAAGATGAACAATTTGTGTGAGCATCGACAGACCTGTAAAATCTCCAGATTAGGAGTTGCATCTCTATTAGAAAACGGTACTGAAATAAATCTCCCAATATTACATCTTATTACCCATTCACCGGATAGGCAATAAGAGTCGATCATGGGGAGATCTAACCTCAGGGACTCCCTCTGTACTGGAGAACATGGGTCCCATTACCCCAAACTAACACTCCGTGGAAAGTCTATGGGGCTGCTGGAGGGAAGCCAATTACAGTGCTCAGTTATATCCACTAGCCCCTTACAGTGAAATGGAGAGGTAATGCTCTGTGAATAGGTGACAACCCCCTCCTGTATGTCCTATTAGGCCTTATGGAGCTCATAAATAGGATGTCCCACTTGGGACACTCTTTAATAACAGATGTTGAGTCAAGAGTCAAATTCCACAGCACCTAAATCACTTCTATTCCCCCAGAATGGCACAAAACTGCGTCCACCTACACATTTTTGCACTGGCCTGCCATTATCTGAGTAAATAGCCGTCCATGTACTGTATAGATGCACCAAGTCCAATCTGGTTCACAGAGTGGGGTCCTGACTGGGGGAACTATGACCTCCATATGCTCTAATTGCACATATGGCAGAATTTGTCATGATGACAGCATTTTATTTTACATAAAAGATATTGGAGTATTCTGAGGAAATTCATATGAACTTGAGGATGATTACGCATTATACTGATAGCATCAGATATATCCCATACCCCCAGTACAGCAATTGTAAAACACTTCGTATCGCGCCCTCTAATCTTCTCTCTTCTGAAACGAGGACCTGGGGCCCTGTAATTAATACGGGGTGAAAATACACAAGGAAAAGGAAATGTTCGCTCAGCAAACCTTTTTTAAATTAAAGGCCATAATAATTGCCTTTCCCTACTTTTCCCCAGTAAATTTTAGGGTTTTTTAAAAGTTATTTCCATTGTATCAATTTTGCCCCTTACTCTCTTTGGAAATTTAACCCAAAAACCAATGTTTTACATTTTTCCTGAACGAACGGTTTTCCCAAGGGAAAAATGGCGGGCTCTGGGGTAAGGACCTAGAACGGATATTGCGGTGTATCTACTAAAAACATATCGAATTTTACCCAATCCACGGATTTAGGCTGTCAATGCTTAAAAGGGAAAGATTCAGATGTTCAATTAAACATGTAGTGGAAACCCCGGGGGGGAAACACATTGCACAATGGCTGAATAAGCACTTCACCTTTATTTTAAAAAAAGCGGAAACCAGCCCAAATCATAACCCCAAATATACATTCATTTTAAAATTAATGCTTCTGGGATGGAAAAAATACGATTCAAAAAACTATATAAAATTCAAACTCAAAATTTCCACTAAAACTGATTGTACAACATGTTTTATAAATGACATATACTTTCCCGTATTTATTAATCCAATAGTTTGCAAAAAATCATCCCAGAAACTAAGGGAGAAAAATCCAGAGTTTTGCATAGGGTTCAACCCTTAAAACCCTTTTTCCTTTAAAGCTACTTAAAATCTTGGAAAAGTCTCCCGCCCAGTTTTTCAGAGGGAGCTAAATAGCTATCCCGCCCATAGAAACCCTTTTCCCCCCCCCCCCCCCCTAGCCTGAAAAAGACAGAGGATGAAAAGCTGCTTGTAACACATAGTTGCCAACCCAACCCTCACCTCCCCACCACCACCACAGGTTACGAACCCCCTGCTCCTCGGGCATAGGGGGTTTATAAATTTACCCGGCCCCAATGGGCGTCAGACGCTATCCCGCCCCCGGGTCCTTCCCATACGGGTGAGGCGGGCCCACTCCCCCTCACCCGCCGATTCCACTGACACTGAACGCAGCAGTCAGTCAGCACTCACCTCCCTGCAGCTGCTATACAGGAGAGGCAGGAGGGGTCGTTCCCCTTTTGCTTTTCCCGTGTATTTACACGTTTGCGAAACGCTTACGTACACCTCATTGTCGCTGGGGGGTGACGCACCGCGTACTCCCTTCTGCCCGGGCCCGGAATCCAAGCTCAGGGAAATTGGGGAGGTAAAATTTTATTATTTTATTTTTATTAGCTATAGCAGGTGCTACCTGGCTAATGGGGGCACTACCTGGCTAATGGGGGCACTACCTGGCTAATGGGGGCACTACTTGGCTAATGAGGGCACTACCTAGCTATTGGGGGCACTACCTAATGGGGGCACTACCTGGCTAATGGGATCACTAACTGGCTGTAAGGGGCACTACCTGGTTATTGGGGGCATCTACCTGGCTGTAAGCTACATCTACCTGGCTATTGGGGACACTACCTGGCTGTAAGGGGCAGTATCTGGCTAGTGGGGACAGCTACCTAGCTATAAGAGGGCAGCAACCGGGCTACAGGAGGCTACTACCTGGCTACAGGTTCAAATAGCTATCTACAAGGGCCTATATAACTACATAACAGGGACCTATGCTATGTTTCTACTTATTGGGGAGCCTATATAACTACCTATCTACTTAATAGGGCACCAAGATACCTATCTATTGGGGCACAGTTTGGAGGTATCCCCCAGCTCTCCTGGATGCTGAATAGACCATCTAACAGTTTAGGGAAGCTGGGTGATGCCAAAACCCTAATTTAGCTTTCCTCCAGAGCCGTTACACAGTTAGGTGGCATGGGTTATGGCTTTTTTTGAAGGGGGTGTGGCTCACAAACAAGATGGGCGTGGTCATTCAAATTATCTGACGCGGTGCGCGTAGCGCGCCACCCTTTGTGGTCTCCCACTTTCAAAAGTTGGAATGTATGTTGTAACGTAGTGAAACAGCATGGTGAGAAAACCCCTTTAATGGGGCCCCAGGAGATGCTGGTTTGATTTTAGTAGAGGTGGATAACCCTTTTAAAGCATTTTAG
Source organism: Phyllomedusa bahiana (assembly GCA_025379985.1). Lineage (NCBI taxonomy): Eukaryota > Metazoa > Chordata > Amphibia > Anura > Hylidae > Phyllomedusa > Phyllomedusa bahiana. Next base: position 63,953 of record JAODAL010012403.1, read on the forward strand.
CATGTGGCAACAATAAGCACAGGAGAAAACAACTAACAGGCTAAAGAAAATTATTTTTATAGGAGGTGGACAACCCCTTGTTTGAGGCAAGATGGGATAGATGTACAGAACAGATACAGTTGTTCTTTTTAACCAACTACGGCAGACGTACTCATTTGACACCGGTAAAAATGCACAATGAATCCACTGAACTATGCGAGAAGTGCCGACAGTGGTTTCATATGCTGGTCTTCATTGAAAGTGCACTGGGACAAGATGTGCTAAATTTAAATCAGGAGGCACAGGTGTAGAAGTATGGGAAAAATTTAGAAATACTGCAAATTTTTATGAAAATGTGGCTTGAGCTAAAATGTGCCAATTATGTAGGTTATCTATTCTTTGCAAGACTGTAACTGTAAGGCAATGTTCACACGGCTTATTGCCGGCGTAATTGCGGGGATGGATTTCGCCCACAATTACGCCGGCTGCCGTGCAGCGGGGGCGGGACGGAGGGGTGGCGGCTTCTCGCCGGCCCCATAGACATACATTGCCCACAGCGTGTATCCTGCCGGGATAATGTGCATAGTTCTCTATGAGAACTGTGGATTACCATAATGCCTGGAACTGATTTCAGCCGTACTGGAGCGCAATACCGCACGCTGTACGGCTGAAATCCGTCCCAGAATAAGCCGTGTGAACGAGACTTTAGTCACTAATTTTACTGCAACACAGTTTAACCTCTTACCACCGCAGCCAGTTTTGGCCTTCCTGACAGAGCCCCATTTTTGAAATCTGACATGTGTCACTTTATGTGAGAATAACTTTTTTACACTTATCTATCCAAGTGATTCAGAGATTGTTTTCTTGTGACACCTTGTGCTTTACGTTAGAGATTTTGATATTGAAAAATATCAAAATATCGTGAAAAATTTGAAAATTTTGCCATTTTCAAAATTCAAAAATTTCTGCGTGTAAGACAAATAGTTACTCCACTCAAAATGGTTTAAAACTAGCATCCATATCTCAACTGTAGGCTGGCATCATTTTTTAAAGGTCTTTATTTTTTTACGACATTAAGGGGCTTAGAAATTTTGTAGTAATTTTTCACATTTAAAAAAAAAAAAATTGTGCAATATACATTTTTTTAGGGACCAGTCCAGTTCTGACATGGCTTTGAGGGGCCTGTATGTTAGCCCCACCCATAAATGATTCCTCTCATAAACTACACCTCAAAGTATTTACAACAGTGTTTAGAAAGTTTAATAACCGTTTAGAGGTGTGTAGGTACTTGTTTTTTGCAGGAAGATTTGACATTTTTATTAGCATCATTTTTGGGGGAATAAGAATTTTTAGTCTGTTTTAAATCCGTTTTTTGGAAGGCAAGGTGAATAAAATATTGCAATCTTAGTAGTGTTTTTTATTTTTAACAGTGTTCACCGTGCAGTATACGTGACAAGTTAGTTTTGCTCTGTGGGTCGATATAATTATGCCGATACCCAATTTACTGCATATGCTCAAGTCTAAGCCGAGACACCTAATTTTCCCACCCAAAAAAAAAAAAAACCTGGGAAAACTTATTGACTCGAATATAAGCCTAGGGTGGAAAATGCAGCGGCTACTGGTATATTTCAAAAATTAAAATGAATACCAATAAAATTACATAAGCAGTTTAATGTCCCCTATAGGCAGGTATATGTCCCCCATAGGCAGGTACAGGCAGGTATCTGTCCCCCATAGGCAGGTATAGACAGGTATATGTCCCCCATAGGCAGGTACAGACAGGTATATGTCCCCCATAGGCAGGTACAGACAGGTATATGTCCCCCCATAGGCAGGTACAGACAGGTATATGTCCCCCCATAGGCAAGTACAGACAGGGATATGTCCTCCATAGGAAGGTATAAGCAGGGTTTAAAAAAAAAAAAAAAATACAATTACTCACCTCTCTCTCCCGCTGCTCCGAGGTGCCCCATCTTCTTACCGGCACAGGGGGGGTGATGTCATCAGGCCACGCAGGCAGCGTGATGACATAGCATGCCGCCTGTGCCGAATACTGGCGCTCGCTCTCTGCTCCACAATAGTATCTTCAACTGTATGCGCTCCCAGATGAAGAAATCGCCAGCAGCGCCCGGATGCTGAAGGTTGACTCGAGTATAAGCCGAGGAGGGCTTTTTCCAGGTCTGTGGAGTCGAAGTAATTATAAAATGGACCAACTCAGACTCCCAAAATATATAATAAATTGGTACAGTTAATTTGATGCAGTGTCAAAAGCAAGAGGAATTGGGTCTTACCAGTGATACTACTCTTATATCTTCAGCCTCATCAGATGAGGAGTTTAATTTTGAAAAGTATATGGATGACATGGAGCAGGCAAACCTTTACTGCAGGGGAAAATATTCCGCTCCCATAGCAAACAGATTGACCAGATTTCAGCAAAATTTTTCACTTGCTTTCAAAGAAGTAGAAGAGTTCAACCATTTATCAAAACCGACTGTGCCCGAGGCAATTCCTTTCTACTCTGAAATTGTTAGAGATATTGCCCCTGTGGTCACCACTTTCCCCTAAACCCCAAGTTATTTTGAGAGGCCTTCTCTAGCCTTGAAATAATAGATCAATGTGAGGCGTCTAGCAGGATTTGATGGAGGTGATATATTTCACAAACAAATTCAAGACCCCAAAGGTTACCAGTACGTTTTTTTTAAAAAACTTTTTTTCCTCACTTACTGCAGCATTTAGCATATTTACAATTTATTAAAAGTTTTTTGTGTTCTAAAGTTGTATCCAATAAATATATTTTACATCAACCCGCAAATGAGTAACAATGTTTTGAACATCTGCAACAGCCATCATTTTATAAATCATCTTTGCTCTCATACAAAACTTTGCCTCAACTTTTTTAGCATATGCTTAGTTGCAGAAAAATTGTCATGTAATAATTGTTACTGTTTTATTTTTGGGGTGGGACTCTTTTTCTTCTTGTTACTTGAATTAAACCCTTTTTCTCACTTTCCCCTAATAGCTGGGCACTTTATTAGGCTGTTTCCCCCAAAACGAAAAGGTACTGGTTAAGCACCATGAAAAAATTTTCCCAAAAAAAGAAACGTACTCCGCTCATCGACAATTCTCTCGGTCAAAAAAAATTGATAAACTGCACATGTGAGGCCAGACAGCTGGAAGAATATGAAATGAAGTCCATCCATTCTTTCCCCAATGAAAAGAGATGACATCCGGCAAAATATCAGCATCAAAAATTCGCTATCACAAGGTCTATCAGTTCAACACGCAGAGGGTAGGAAAGGGCATCTCATAGGTTCGAAAGTGAGATCACAGACGTCCATGAAAGCACCGGGCGCATTACACAGGTCTGGAATGGTGACCCAAAAAAAAGTCAAAGAAGCCGACTTAAATTCATAAGAAATGTTGGCCGTTTTTTGCAAAAAAGTATTTTTTTGAAAACGTATAAGCTAAAGTGAGTTCCTACAAGAAATTTTATTTCATATACAAGAAGTTGGGTATAAAAGGAGACTAGTGCCCAGCGGGGAAAACACCTGACCATACATAAAGGGTTGGAGAAAAAGGGTTAAATGACAGGAAGTAGAGAACGTATTGGCCTCCATAGCCCCCAGACCTCAACCCCAATTAAAACACTTTTTTGGGAGATTTGAAGAAAAAGCTGTATTCTACCAAGTCCATCTGCCCCAAACATTGGAACGGTAAAAGAGCCCTTTAATCAGATTTGGTCACGATATGTTGATCTGATCCGAACTGCCCAGAAGGACTTTAAATGGACCACTTTGGCATTTAAAATGAGTTTTGATCGCTTTTTACCCTTTTTTATGTGCCACGGGATGAATGTTTTCAATTCTGTGATGGTTTTTTTTATTTTTTATTTTACTGTGAGGGTTACAGATTTATAGGACAGGTCGTTACACATACGGCAATAACAAATATGATTACTTTATCTTTTTTGGGCCAAATTGGCGTGTAAAAGGGTAAAAGGTTGGTTGTATGTGTTTTTATTTTATTTTTCATGTTTGGGGTTTATTGTGTTTTTACTTTTTTTTATTTTTTTCACCTTTTTTTCACCTTTCCCCATAGTAGATTTGTATCACTGATCCTCATACCACTGATACAATAGAGATCAGTACAGAGTATTGCTGTTGTATACTGGTCTCTATGGCAACTGTCAGTCACCATGCCCGGCAGTGCCCACAATGTATTGGGGGCATGGTGATGTCACAGATAGCCTGAGAGTGTTTATTACACTGCGAGCTAATAGGTACGGACACAGGAGTGGCACTAGTGCTGCTGCGCCCCATTACAGAAGGAACTCCTCCTCCTTCTCTACCTTAAGGGGTTGTTCACACGGGGTTTTTTGAATGAGGGTTTTTGGGCAAGTTTTTGAGCGTTTCCCCGGCCAAAACCCCCCAGTGCATTTAAATTAAATTTCCCATTAAAACCCGTTGTATTTTACACAGCAAGGGTTTTTACACGTTCTTTGGAAGCTCTGAAAAAAATGTAAATTAATCCTTGGGTTTTTTTAGGTTCGGTTTTTGGCAGTTTTGGGACGGTTTTGGAGCGTTTTTTTTTCCCGGGTATTAAAATTGGGAAAAGGGGGATAACCTCGTCAAAAAAATGACAAAAAAAATTGCGAGAATGCCCCTTAGAACCTCTTCTTTAAAAAGCGCGTTTCAACCGGGTTTTGGGGGCGGAAACCCCCCAAAAACCCCGTCCAAAACCCCGTCCCAAATAACCTTTTTGGAAAATATCCAACTGCGGCGATCATAGTAGATTGTGACAGCTAATGGTTAATTACCTGTGGCCGGAGCTCACTCCAGGGGTTTCGTTGATGCAGCATGAAGCCAACGGTAATATACTGCTGGTCCAATGTCGCGATCATGCAGGGCTCGTTTCTGAGCCTGCCTGATCTGCATGACATACCCATACATCCATTTGCAGGAAAGCACTTCCCACTAGGACGTATGGATACATTCAATGTCGGGCAGGGGTTAAAAGATAAGTAGACTAGAAATAAAGAGAAATGTCCCAAGGGGAGGACGGATATGTGCAGACAAAAGGGGTTAAATAAGCCTGGGGGAGTTATGTTTTAATTTACCTATATGACACAAGTTTAACATGTTTTGACTATGGTGTTTAAGCCTGAAATGCACAAGCTATGACTTTTTGTTTTAACTATATGGATTTCCCTAAAATGAGGACAATTGACTTCTACCTCATGGGGGTTTTTGTCTTCCTCTGGACCAACACTACAGCACAATAGGCTGAACTGGATGGACGTCTGTCTTTTTTCGGCCTTACAAACTATGTAACTATGATCTTCGTTATATGTACCAAAACGGATTGCCTTATATATTCCAGGAAACCAATGTCAAAAGTCCAAAATAATAGTAGAGCAGAAATGAAATTTTAAGATAAAGAGTACATTTCTAAGATTGTCAGTACATTGCTGATGCGCGTTTATTCACTGATCCACTTAGCTGGCTTGCAGAAATCTGGCAGCTGCCCCCAAAGACATCTGAAATTAAACCTCATCCGGGTGTGACCTTGAAGAATTAAACTACCTATACTGAAGAATTAAAAATTCATGCCATAAAAAACCATACACACTTATCCATACTTGCCAACATTTTGTAAGCCAAAATTGGAACATCTAAGCCCCGCTTCAAATAACTCCCCCTGAAATGCCCAAGAATGCCTCCAAAATGCCTGTTTTTGTGTAGGGCTTACATAAGCCACTCCCCTTTAGTGGCCCAGTTTGCAGAATTGTTCTGCTAAAATTGGGTCTAATCTATCTATTCATCCATTTAGCTAATCTATCTTTTGTTGAGCTATGGAGCTAAATTAAGCTTTCTTCGGTGCAATACTAACTCCTCAATGAGTTTGTCTGGATCCTACAAAAATGTGTAATCGGTGACTCTACTTTTGTAGCTTGCTTCTAAAGCTAACATTTCTTAAGGACTGCAGATAAAACATAACTACAGATTCATCCCTTAAACGCAATAATATTGATAAAATATGCCATCGCTTGTTGACTGTAGGGACTTAATATTTATAGCCCCCATGATTGCAAATATAAAAGGTATCTATGTGGGCTGTAGCCTCTATTGATTTTTCTCATTAAATGGAATCGGTCACCAATTATTTTTTTTTACTAATTAAAACCAAAAACCTGATACATATTCTTACAAACATAGCCGTTTTTATTTTATGATTGTAGATTTTTTTTAATGCTATTGTCTGTATATGATTATGGGGGCAGCTTTCTTTCCTGTTCTTCTTTTAACAGGATTTAGAGAGCTGCTTTACAGCAGCTACATGGGCATAGAAGCCTGTGAACAGGAGCTGACCCATTAACTTCTACAGAAGTTTTTTCTAGACATCCTCTGTGACCTGGAAAGAATTCAGTGTGCAGAGACAGGGAGTGACTATCTCCTTTCGTGAATGGTGGATCCTGTGTTATTTATATACAGTACATTGATGTTACCTTTCAGTGTAATCTTGCTGATAATAAGGAAAAAAAAAGTTTTTTTCTACAGAACAGGAAGTGTCCGACTATTCTTAGGCCTAGTGGCCAAAGTGAAAATTGAATACTTCAGGATTTTTTTTTTTAATATTAATATGAAAAATTAAAAAAATTAAAAATACCAACATTTCTTAAAAAACATTTTTAACATAAAAACATGTTAAACAATAAGTCATCATTAACTGATGACACATTCCCTTTAAACAGGGGCACTAAACGGAGTGGCGTCTTTGGGATCACTAGGTGTGAGCACCAAGATAACACCCTTGAAGTTTACAGTTGTTTTATCGCTGGTGCTTCAGTGAGCCACAGCCTTTTCACTATTTTTGCAAAACACCATTACTTGCGTGGATCCGAGTCTGAACTGGCACTGCAGTGTCACCAGAATGGAGTGGTGTTGGAAGCCGATGGCTGAATAGTGCTGTAAAAGGAAGGGCCAGCCTATAGTTAAATAGCACTCACGAGGAATTTATTTTGCAGTTCCCCACAAAAAGTCATGGAAAGAACCGATTATATGATCTAGACAAACTTTCATCCTTCAGTCGGATATAAGCCACCTAGTTCACCAGCAGTTTAAATGTATGGAACCGGTTTTCTGCAGGGTTCTATCGCGTTCTGAGTGGCGTTCAATAGACACGAGGTCTTAAATAGAATATCATTATGGGGATAAAAAGGATGCTAAAATGCTCACAAACTAATGTGATGAATCAGATTAAGCCTGAATTTCCAGAGCATGTTGGAAAAATGAACAGCAAATAAGCCATGGAGCAGATTCCCATTAAATATAACAGGATGTAAATTCCATGTGGAAAGTGCATGGATATTGGTGCGTAATACACAATGATTCCCCGACTAAATCTATATAAAATTCTGCTGTGTTAACAGAACCCCAGTGATTGGGCAGGCAGCATTCAAGCATGGTCCTGTTCATGCTGAGATTTTTCATGTTCTATTTGAAATTTAGAATCTAGCTATATGCTCCAACAATCTCATATCATGATGCTAGTGGACTGTTATCATTTAGACAGATTTCGGCCTTAAAATGACTTCAAAACATCATAGTCGAATTCCCGATTCTAAATTTACACCTACAATATATACCATGACTGCCTGATGTATGTGTCCAACCGAGGTCAAGAAAGGAGGTCCCCAACCCCCATCCACCAGATAAACTGGCCACCACATCCAGGCACAGAATGCATGGAAAGGATGTGCCATGAATGTCTGAGATGAATACTCTGTAAAAGGGGAATTGTAGCTTTTATTTGTCATTTGTAGATAAGTAACTGTACCATTTTCAACTATATATGTATTTGAAATTCTGATTGAATCTCTTTTTGTGACATTACATCTTGAAATCAAACTCACCATACACTGCTGATCTGCGGCTCATGTAATCGATGGAAGATTCCATTAATTATCATGAACATTTTACTAGTAAAACATCTGTATTAGTGCAGTACATGCAGCGATTGGCGACCTAGTAGCGCTTCTCAACAATACAGTGTCCTATACATGTTCTATGAAATGCGGCTCCTTTGGGAACCGGTTTCAGGCCCCAATTCTGGTTCATTGTGTATAAAGCATATGACCCAAAGAAGCTCCTATTCTCAACATAGAAAGGGATTCCAGCTTCCAGCAGGTTTTTCGGATGTTATATGTAAGGACTTGCTTAATCTAGATTAGTTACCTGCTTGTCTTCATTTTGCATTATGCTGGGTGACTTTTTGCGGCTTTTTAACCAATAACCATTATTCCATAGAGTTGTGGTTTAAAAACACATAATTGTCATCCTGAAACCATTTAATATATTGTATGTTTTGATGGGACCATATTATTTATATATTATATATATTTATATATATAATATATATATATATACACACACACACACACACACACACATAATACACACAATACATATATACACATATACATATACACACACACATATACAGTCATGGCCAAAAGTTTTGAGAGTGACACAAATATTATATTTTCCCATGATCTGTTGACCTCTGGTTTTTATGTGTGTTTTATCACATACAGAAATACAAGTGCAATCATATTATGATTAACAAAAGCTTTTATTGACAGTTAGAATGAGTTAATGCAGCAAGTCAATATTTGCAGTGTTGACCTTCCTTCAGGACCTCTGCAATTCTCCCAGGCAGGCTCTCAATCACCTTCTGGACCAAATCCTGACTGATAGCAGTCCATTCTTGCTTTTTGTCACAATTTGTTGGTTTTTGTTTGTCCACCCGTCTCTTGTTGATTGTCCACCAGTTCTCAATGGGAATTAAGATCTGGGATGTTTCCATGCCATGGACCCAAAATCTCTATGTTTGTTCCCTGAGCCATTTAGTTATCACCTTTGCTTTATGGCAAGGTGCTCCATCATGCTGGAAAAGGTTGATCACCAAACTGCTCTTGGACGTTGGGAGAAGTTGCTCTTGGAGGACATTCTGGTACCATTCTTTATTCATGGATGTGTTTTTTAGGCAAGACTGTTAGAGAGCCGATTCCCTTGGCTGAGAAGCAACCCCACACATGAATGGTTTCTGGATGCTTTACAGTTGGCATGAGACAAGACTGGTGGTATCGCTCACCTTGTCTTCTCCGAACAAGCTGTTTTCCAGATGTTCCAAACATTCGGAAAGGGGATTCATCAGAGAAAATGACTTTACCCCAGTCCTCAGCAGTCCACTCCCTGTACCTTTGGCATAATATCAGTCTGTCCCTGATGTTTTTTCTGGAGAGAAGTGGCTTCTTTGCTGCCCTCCTTGACACCAGCTTGCTCCATGAGTCTCCGCCTCACAGTGCGTGCAGATGCATTCACACCTGCCTGCTGCCATTCCTGAGCAAGCTCTGCACTGCTGGTAGCCCGATTCTGAAGCTGAAACACTTTTAAGAGACGGTCCTGGCGCTTGCTGGTCTTTCTTGGGCGCCCTGGAGCCTTTGGCAACAATGGACCCTCTCTCCTTGAATTCCTTGATGATGCGATAGATTGTTGACTGAGGTGCAATCTTTCTAGCTGCAAGACTCTTCCCTGTTAGGCCAGTTTTGTGCAGTGCAATGATGAATGCACGTGTTTCTTTAGAGATAACCATGGTTAACAGAAGAGAAACAATGATGCCAAGCACCAGCCTCCCTGTAAAAGTGTCCAGTGGTGTGATTCTTACTTAATCATGACAGATTGATCTCCAGCCCTGTCCTCGTCAACACCCACACCTGTGTTAATGGAGCAATCACTGAAACCATGTTAGCTGGTCCTTTTAAGGCATTCCTGCAATGAAGTTGAAATGTGTTTTGGGGGAAAAAGTTCATTTTCTAGGCAACTATTGACTTTGCAATTAAATGCTGTGAAGCTGATCACTCTTTATAACATTCTGGAGTATATGCAAATTGCCATTATAAAACCTGATGCAGTAGACTTTGTAAAAATTAACATTTGTATAATTCTCAAAACTTTTGGCCATGACTGTATATTTATATATATATATATATATATATATATATATATATATTATATATATATATATATTTTTTATAAAGTTTATAGTTACAAAAAGATACAGAAGCAGAACTTGTAATACATGTTTAACAGAAGAGTGTATGATTTCCTAGTGTATAAACAAATAAAAAAATAGAGCACCCCTATAAGCTTGCTGAAACGACAGCATACGGACACATAGGTTTAGGTTCTTACATAGTTACATAGTTAGTGCAGTTGAAAACCGTCGGGTGGGGAAAATGTGGGTGAAGGAGGAAGACCAGGAGTTCAAGTCCTGCCTCCCCACTGGAGAATGCCCTAAAACCCACAAGGCAAGATCCAATCTGCTTCAGTGAAGACCCCATTCTGACCCCAGAGCCTCCAGCAGCCAGGATCCAGAATTTTACATGGCTACATATGTATTACTATTCTTAAGTTTCAGGTAGGTATCTAAGCCTTTCTTGAAAGTCCCAACTGTTCCTGCTGTGACCAGCTCCTGAGGCGGCTATTGCACAGATTCACATTCTTTAAAGTGAAGAAAGCTTTTCTCCTTAGGAGATTTAATCCTTTTTTCTGTAGCCGAAGGGAATGTCCTCTTGTCTTTTGTGGGGGCTTTACATGAAATAATTTTTCCACATACTTTTGTAGGGACCATTTATATATATTAATCATGTCCCCCGGGAGCCGTCTTTTCTCAAGACTAAATAAGTTCAATTCTACCAACCTCTCCTCATAACTAAGATGCTCCATTCCCCTTCTTATTTATCAGCTTCAGCAGCTTTTCTAAAGGGCAATGTAAAAGCATTTTAATGAGGAGATATATGGAATAAGGAGTCCGTAAATATTACCGGAAAAGATGTGTTTAGTCTGCTGTCTAACCTTATAATACAAGGTGAATTACAACGCTAGATCTAGTTGTCATAGCAATTTGCTGACTCACCAAAGTTGCTGAGAGACCTGAAGTGTTACCATCATATGCTCATAATATTGCTGTAAACTGATTATATATAAAGTGGCACAAAGGTCATCATAAGGAAAACAGATTTCTTGTAATAAAGGAGAAGACTCAGAGTATAAGGGGACATTCACATGAAGAATGTATGCACAACGGTGTCCGACAAAAACGCGTTGTTTCCTCTTTGAAAATTCTGCGTTTGCAAGCGCAGAATTTCAACATGAAAACGGCATGGACTGTCCGAGGAAGATTTCTTCCTCCTATACTTAAGTATTTGTCAACATGTCAATTCTTTGTAGGCACTGACAGCACACACTGACAAATGCTCAAGTAAAACAGCGTTGTCTGAACGTCGCCGACGATTTTACATTAAAATTGATATGAAGCGTCCTACTGTTGGTGTCTCTGACATTCCAGACACTTATTTTTGGGCTAAATTCGGGAACGAATATGCCCCGAAATAAGCGTCCGGAAACATGTGAACGAGATCTAAGGCTTCAGGTGTATGGGTTAAAGGAGTTCTCCAGCATTAACAAATTGCCTTTACCCTTATTACTAATGTATTTTGTATACATTGATACTACATTGCAAAGTTATGTATTGTTGTTAACAAGATTGTTTTTAAAATCCCAAGTTTATACACCCTTTTAGGGAACTTACGGTGTATAAATCTCCTAGTCAGAATGGAAAGTAGCTACACAGAGCGTCTCATGTTCTGGAGGACCTGTCCTGTTCTGTAATCAATGAGAACTATGTTCCAAAAATAAGAAGCAGCGCCACAAATATCAAAAATAGCGATTTTAATTACCCAAGTCAATGCATACAGCTACATTTCAGCTCTTCCATATAGTCATAATAGCTACACTGTTGAAACCAAGAGTTAACATACACTATATAAAAAGACACATATGCATGTTTTTTTCACTATTTGAGATGAAACCGGAATAAACCTTCCCCGTTTTAGGTAAATTAGGAACCAAATTTATTTATATTTGACAAATACCAGAATTTTATAATTACTTTCTGCAAAGTCAATAGTTTGCATACAATTCATTAGTATTTGGTAGCATTGCCCTTAAACTGTATGACCTGGGTCAAACGTTTTGGATATCCTTCCACAATAGTTGGTAGGAATTTTGGCCCAATCCTCCTGACAGAACTGATGTAACTGAGCCATGTTTGTAGGTCGCCTTGTTCACACCTGACTTTTCAGCTTTGCCCATACATTTTCAATAGGATTGAGATCAGGGCTTTGTTATGGTCATCAGGGCTGTATAGTCGGAGTTGTGGAGTCGGAGCCTATTTTGCAGGAGTCTGAGTCATCATGAAAGGGAACGACTCCGACTCCCAAAATATATAATAAGTTGGTCCAGTTAGTTCGATGCAAAGAGTAAGAGGAATTGGGTCCGGCCAGTGCTACTGCTCCAATATCTTCAGCCTCATCACATGAAGAGTGTAAGTGATGACATGGAGCAGGCAAAGCACTGCCCCAGGGGAAAAAATTCTGCTCCCAGGACAAATAGATTTCAGCAAAATTTTTCACCTGCTTTCAAAGAAGTAGAAGAGTTCAACCATTCATCAAAACTGACTGTGGCCGAGGCAATTCCTTTATACCCCGACATTGTTAGAGATGTTGCCCCATGTATGCAGGATCTGATGGAGGCAATACTATTTCTTAGAACAAACTCGGACTCCACAAATGTTCCTGCAGTGTTTTGCATATTTACAATTTTTTTGTGTTGTAAAGACATAGCCAATAAATATATTTTACACTGACAAGCAAAATGGTAACAATGTTTTGAACTTGTGACTTTCAGGCTCCATATCTCCCCATCCACTACAGCTTTGTACATGAGGCTACTGTAATTTTATATACAGTCATCTTACCTATCTTATACATAAATGTGACTTGCAAGTATTTAGCATCTGCTTAGTTCTGCAGATTCTTTCCTGTAACTGCATTGTTACCGTTTTGTTCCTAAAAAGCAAAATGTTAATTTTTATTATTTTGTTAGTATTTGGGAAATCCCCCTTTTGGTTTTCAATACTGCCTGAATCCTTCTGGGCTCTGGATCAGATTCAAGCATATCTTGACCAAAATCTGATCCCAGGTCTCTTCTACACATTCCCAATGTTAGTGCAGACTGGACTTGGATACAAATACAGCTTTTTCTTCAACTTTACCCACAAGTGTTCAAAACATCAAAATATTGTTAACATTTTACTTGTCAGTGTCTGTTCTACCTAAATAGCTTGATTATTGTATCATAAGGTGATAAACAGCCTAATGTTACCATTTTACTGCAGTAAAGTTATCGGTTAAACATGTGCCATGTATGAGGGAGTCGGGAGTCGGAGGTTTGGGAAATTGAGGAGTCTGAGTCGGGGCTTTAGCTTGCCGACTCCACAGCCCTGATTGTCACTCCAAACTATTGACTTGGTTCTCCTTAGGCCACTTTGTAACCAGTTTGGCAGTATGCTTCAGGTCATTGTCCATTTGGAAGAACCATTTCCGCCTAAGCTTTAACTTCCTGCCTGATGTCTTGAGATGTTTCTTCAGTATTGCCACATAATGGTTCCTCATGATGCCATCTATTTTGTGAAGTGCACTAGTCCCTCCTACAGCAAAACAACCCCACAACATGATGCTGCAACCCCTGTGTTTTACAGTTGGCATGGAGTTCTTAGGCTTCCAAGCTTCTCCCTTTTTCCTCCAAACGTAACGATGGTCATTATGGCCAAACAGTTCCATGTTAGTTTTGTCAGACCACAGGACAGATTTCCAAAAACGTAGGTCTTTGTTCCTTTGTGCATTTGCAAACATTAGTCTGGCTTTTATATGTTTCTTTTGGAGTAATGGCTTCTTCCTGGCGGAGTGGCCTTTCAGCCCATGTTGAGACAGTACTCGTTTCACTGTGGATAATGACACAATCTTATCAGCTTCCACCAGCATCTTTACAAGGTCTTTTACTTTTGTTCTTGGGTTGATATGCACATGTCAGACCAAAGCACGTTCATCTCTGAGACACAGACCCCGTCTCCTTCCTGAGCGGTATGATGGCTGGACATTCCCATCTTGTTTGTTCTTCCGTCTAATTGTTTGTACAGATGAACGAGGCACCTTCAGGTATCTGGAAATTGCACCCAAGGATGATCCAGACTTGAGCAAGTCCACAATTCTTTTCCTGATATCTCGACTGATTTCCTTAGACTTTTTCATGATGTTGCACACAGAAGCAGTGTGTTTTTGGTGTACATTAACACCATAACGCCGAGGCCTTTTTTTTCACGTTCGTTTTTTCCTCTCCGCCTTTTTTATTCTTCCACCTATATAGACATATGAGGGCTTTTATTTTGCAGAACAAGGTGTACTTTCTAATGGTGTCATTCACCGTACCATAGTATACACTGGGACACCGCAAAAAAATTGGGGCAAAGTGGGGCAAAATGTGGAAAAAACTTACTTGAGCCATGTTTGCAGGTGTTTTGCTTTTACAGTGTTCGATCTTCGGTAAAAATGATGTTATCTGTATTTTACAGGTTGATACGAATCCAGAAATACCAAACATGTACGGTTTTCTTTGTTTTGGTACAGTAAAAAAATGCCAAACATTGTCTATGTTTTAAATTTGCGCGGCACGCCATTTTCTGCGACCAATAACTTTTTTCTACACCTATGGGCTTGAACAAGGGTGCATTTTTTTGCAGGCTGAAATGTACTTTTTATTGCTACTAGTTTGGAATACAAGGGTTATGTTGGATTAAACTTATTTCAATTTTTACGGGACATGAAATGACCAGAAAAACCGCAATATTGGTGTTTGGAATTTTTTTTCTTCTATGGTGTTCAGCGTACGGGATAAATTATTTTATTCTTTCGGATGTGATTATACTGAATGTGTAACTTTATTTTTTTATATAGCCTAATACATTGTAATGCACTTACATGCACTTTCACCGCAGCAGCACACGAACAGTTCACAAACTATGCAGTTTCATTTATATTGCCACCTTCGGCCCAAAAGCCAATACTCCTTTTTTGTAACTCTTAGAAATTGTCCCTTTTACACGTCACCAGTGAGTGATGTGTGTGCAGACAACCTACAGCAAACCTTACATATCCAACAAACCAGCTCCCAACACAACTTTCTTCATGAGCTACATACTACTGACGTAGAAAGTAGGAAGTGGTCAAAATAATGTGACTCGACTGTGTAGCACTACGTGAAGCACTACTTTTTTTCAGCAAAAAACATCCAATGGAACCCTTATCACAAGTCAATGGGGTTAGTCAGGTACAGTGGTTTCCTGAAACTACTTTGCATTATGTATAGACATCACATTTGTGATCCATTTGTTTTGGACATTTCTTGACATACATCCACAGTATTACAATGCCCACCGGAGGTGAAGTGTCACCTTCATTCTCCTATTGACAGATGTACATTGTATAATACAAAAAAAAAAAAAAAAGGTATGGACTAGCACGAGAAACCAAGCCATTCCAGTAAAAAAAAATATATACCTTACATGTACAGTAGTCCCTAAATGTACAATGACCTTAGGATACAATTTTTTCACCATACAATGATCTTTCCTGGGACATTGTATCTATGACACCACACTCGCCATACAATGTTCCAGACACTGCTGATCTGCGGCTCATGTGATTGACTGGAAGATCCAAATAATTATCATGAACATTTTACTTGTAAAACATCTGTATTAGTGAAGTGTGTGCATTGATTGACGGTCTAGTAAGGCCTCGCTACAGTACTGTTCGGTACTACATGTTTTGTACTCCCTATGGATAATGAAAGCCTTTATCTGGCATATATCAGAGATCCATTAGTCATATCTTTCCTGGCTTGTACATTAAAGGACCACTCTAGGTTTTTTTATTCCTTTAGTTCATTAGAAATTGCTTCAAGTTTGTCAGGATCAGCAAGGTATCTTGCCTCTGCTCTGCCTGCAACATGCCATTTGACCCTGGAGGTTGCTGTGCTGCATTTATTTAGTGTTTTCCATACCATGCAGCTAGACGACAGCCAACACCTGCATTTTGAGCACTCTCTCAGCTGTAGCTCATGTCTTATCAGGATGAGCTATAAAACCCAACTACTACCATCAGTCTGGCCCTGAGTGTTGGAGTTACTTACTAGGGTCAGTTTCACCTAGCTGTAGCGCTCCTTGGTTCCTGTGATTCCTGTGGTTCCTGAGACTCTAGTCCTCATTTGTCATCTGTCTGGTCTGACCTCTGCCTGCCTTCTGATTTTGCCTTTGCCTGGTCCTCCAGTTTTTGATGTGCTGGTTCCAGTTTACCTGGTCTCCTTATCCCGTCCCGAGTTTGCTGGTTCTTGTTTACCTGGTGTCCTCATTCTGTCCCGAGTTTGCTGGTTCCTGTTTACCCGATGTCCTCATCCTGTCCAGAGTTTGCTGGTTCCTGTTTACCCGATGTCCTCATCCTGTCCAGGTTCCTGTTTACCCGATGTCCTCATCCTGTCCAGAGTTTGCTGGTTCCTGTTTACCCGATGTCCTCATCCTGTCCAGAGTTTGCTGGTTCCAGCTTACCCGGTGTTCTCATCCCGTCCAGAGTTTGCTAGTTCTTGTTTACCCGGTGTTCTCATCCCGTCCAGAGTTTGCTGGTTCCAGTTTACCTGGTGTCCTCATCCTGTCCAGAGTCTGCTGGTTCCTGTTTATCTAGTGTCCTCATCACGTCCCGAGTCTGCTGGTTCCAGTTTACCTGGTGTCCTCATCCCATCCCGAGTCTGCTGGTTCCAGTTAACCTGGTCTCCTTATCCCGTCCCGAGTTTGCTGGTTCCAGTTTACCTGGTGTCCTCATCCTGTCCCGAGTTTGCGGGTTCCAGTTTACCTAGTCTCCTTATCCTGTCCCGAGTTTGCGGGTTCCAGTTTACCTAGTCTCCTTATCCTGTCCCGAGTTTGCAGGTTCCAGTTTACCTAGTCTCCTTATCCCGTCCCGAGTTTGCTGGTTCCAGTTTACCTGGTGTCCTCATCCTGTCCCGAGCCTGCTGGTTCCAGTTTACCTGGTGTCCTCATCCTGTCCCGAGCCTGCTGGTTCCAGTTTACCTGGTGTCCTCATCCTGTCCCGAGTCTGCTGGTTCCAGTTTACCTGGTGTCCTCATCCTGTCCCGAGCCTGCTGGTTCCAGTTTACCTGGTGTCCTCATCCTGTCCCGAGTCTGCTGGTTCCAGTTTACCTGGTGTCCTCATCCCATTTTTTTTACAATAAAGTCCTTGGAAATGTAACATAGGTGCACAGTAATGCCAGTAATTTTACTTAAAGGGGATTTGCCAGGACGCAAGTTACTTACCTTCTTATCAGCACAGGGAGAATGTTAACAAATCACGCTGAGTCATGAAAGCTGCAAGGCTGAGAGGGAGGGAGTGAGCAAAGAGTGAGGAAGAAGGGAGCATCTCAAAACTTAAGTGAAATAATAACAGTACAACAGTGGATTCTCAATACAGCAAGACACAGCCTCATAGACTGCACTTTCTACCCGGTGCCTTAAAAGCTCATTCATTTTGCATGTCATCAGATAAGAAGTGTTTCACGCAAGCGCGACCTGTCAGCTCCTCGGTTGTGTCTAGTGGAAACTTTCAGGTAACTAAGGGGGATTGAGAAATGCTGTAGCTCTCAGAGTCTTCCCTTTTTGTAATCACATATATTTAGAAAAGTGATTAAATACCCATTTTGGAGGTTCCCACGTTAACATTACATGGTGGCAAAACCCCTTTAACTCCAGCTGCATACAAGTTTGCTCACTGCTGCTACTGGGTAATGTGATCTGCACTTTAAGTTGCTGAAAGATATAGCATGGTTGTGTGACCCAAAAGTAAATCTCTTTATGTATTCCTATGGGAGGTTCAAAGTCTGTCTCATATGAATGTATAGAGAGCATGACTTCCTGTCGGCAACAAAATCACAGTGTATTACAGCCAATTGGAATGCAGGACATGTGACCCATCAGAGACTGTTGCATCAGCCGCAAATCCTTTATTCAGCTGCAGGTAAGCACAATTACTAGCATTACAGTGTACCTAAAAGCAATTTCTATTAAACAAAGGGAAAAAAAGAAAAAACCCAGAGCAGTCATCTAAACAGAGGCCATAATCGTGAGGCGTCGCTAGCCTAAGCCTGACATCTATTATGTATGTCTTGTCTCATATTGAATACTCTGCAAATATGGTACAAATCTTTACTAACAACATGAAACAATTTAAATGAGGCAAAATATGGAACAATGTTTACACATATGCATATAAACCCGCTTATTTTGTTTACATCATGCATTGTGCAAGATAAACAAAAATGGAAAAATGAGGTAAAAGATGATGCAGGAAAAGAAAAAACACCTTAGGGAGATAACCCCCTTGGGCAGATTTCCTCTGCACACTGCAGAGGTGTGAACGGAGCATAGCTATAATAATAGTGGGATGTTCAATGAGGACAGATGACAGGTGTGTACAGTTGCATACTCCGGGTATTTACGCTCCTTTGCTGGCATCATCCTCCATATATAGCTGCGATGCAGAGCAAGAGCCTGGGCAGGAGAGCACAGAGTACCTAGAGCTCCCCTGGGCTTACATAGTTCCATCACAAACCTATTATTTTTTACTTTGATTTTTTTTACATAATGCAAAAAGAAATAATGTGCCAAACGAAAAACATAACAGTATAAGGCTAAGTTCACATGACAGTGTCAGCTCCTAAAAAGTATTGGTTCCGCATTGAAAATTCCACTTGCAAGCATGCAATTTCAGCGACGAAAAGACGCCGACAGGCCGAGGAAGATTTCTCCCTCCTATACATTATTATTATCCCCGTGTAAAATGGCTCAAAGAATGTACATGTCAATTCTTTATAGGCATGGACAGTGCACACCGATAATACTAGAGTTAAAATTAGCGGCGTCTAAACAATAACGCTGATTTTACATAGGATACAATGTAAATCACTTTACAGTCGGAATGGAAACAGATTCTGAGGCGGAATCCGCGCCCAGCATCCACATCCGCCATGTGAAGAAACCCTAAATCTCATGACTGTATAAACCTCCCCAGTCAACAAAAAGTCTACTTCAGCTGTTGGGAAACTACATCTATATCAGTGGGCATGATGAGAGATTCTATAAATGGATGATGGGAGTTGTAGTTTCCCAGCAGCTGGAGAGCCGACATTGCAGACCCCTTTACAGCAGAAAAAAAAAAAAAAAGCTATAAGAGGGCAAAAGAACACAAAGCACTTGTGCTGCATCAACTTTGCACTGCAACAAATGCCCAATCTACTATGGTTAGTAGAAGCATCAATGTAAAAAAATTGCCTAGACTGACTAAATATAAAGGCGGCTACAGATGGAACATTTTGTAATTTTATATTACATAAGAAACAATGTCAACAAGTTGTGTCTCCAGAGATCAGAGGCAAAAGATACACCCAACATAATAGGCAGCCACAGGACTACATAAAACACAAACACGACCTAAACACAAGATACGGCAAAATGAGATGTCACCCGCTAATACTACGTGTTCACTGCAATAATTGAAAATGTCTCCTAAGATAGAACAGTCTTTTACATGACGTGCTGATAATTACAAGAAGTCGAAAGCAAACAAGATGGTCGGCTCAAAAATTCTCCTCCCATTATTTACAGACTATGCCAAGTTAAAGGGTTATTCCCATCTTGTGGATTTGCTTTACACATGTAGGCAAAGTTAATTAAACATTCTTACCAAATATAGATCTGTTCTTATTTTGCCTCATTTCAAAGATACAGCAGGTTATCTACCCTGTTCGCTTAGGCCTGGTTCACATCATCCTCAGAAGTTCCGTTCAGTAAGGGTATGTTCACACGATGTACATTGTGTCTTTTGGGAGCTTGCGCTAATACGCGCACACTCCCGCAGCGTGGCCTATTGACATTCATTACTTGCGGCGCGTATTCGCCGTAAGTAATTCACATGTCACTTATCTCCCCGCATGTACAATATGATTGTATTGTATGAGCCGGGAGGGAGGCGTAATCCATAGTTCTCTATAAATACTATGGATTACTGTAATTTCGGCGCACATCTCGCTCGTATTAGAGTGCAAATACGCGGTGAAATGCGCATCGAATTTACGTCTTGTGAACATACCCTAAGGCCATGTTCACACGGCTTAAAATGGGACGTATTTCAGTCCGTAATTCAGTCCGTACTGCGCGAATTACGGGCTGAATACGTCCCAGTCATTACGGTAATCTACAGTTCTCATAGATGAACTATGGATTACGTCTAATCTCCCTGCTTGGCGAATCCGCCGCGGGGGGGGATATAAGGGACATGTCATATACTAGCGGCATATACGCGCCGCCAGTAATGATAGTATATGGGCCGGCGAGGTGCCGGCCCCCCGCTCCCGCCCCCACGCCATAATTGCGGGGCGTAATTACGCCCCGCAAATAAGCCATGTGAACATAGCCTAACTGTTGCAAATTGCATCGGGAGTGACAGGAGAAAAAAAAAAGCACAACAAACTGCACTCATTTTTTGTGAAAACTAGGGACATTGCGGCGCAAACCCAATGTACTCCGTTGTAGTTAATGGGGGTCTATTATGCACAATAAAAAGGTATCTCAGTGGATACCACAACGTAGCAGTGGCGAGCGGCCCCATAAGGATGATTTTCACGTATCCCAATGCATACCTGCAAAGGGCCCTCTGAAATACTCGGTATTCTAAAGCGTTATTTGCCGTCATGGTTACTCTGAAAGGCTGTGGCACAGCCTAATAGACAGATACTGATCGGCACCCCACAATTATTTTGCAGAGTGCTGATGCCACGGCTGCTGTTCACTTTGGTATATAAAGTGCAAAGCTGAAAACCCTGTCTCACTCATAATCATCTCTGATCTTACAGTTGCAGCAGGAACTATGTATTATAAAAGGAGCTCCTGCCGTTATACAGCTGTAATCCATGTGGAAACCTAGTGTCTAATGTTGAACTCTTTTGCCATCCAAATATAGGAAGATATTCACCTTTCACTGCCTAATGACCAGTATAGATCATGCATTACAGGTATAGATAGTAACAACCAGTATAGATCAGGCATTACAGATATAGATAGTAACAACCAGTATAGATCAGGCATTACAATTTCATAGTTGTCACTCAATGTACCCATTATGACATATATACTGGTCGTTAGGGAAATAGAAGTAGAATATCTTTATGTATCCGTGCTGTAGAATAACAACACTGGCTGCCCAGTTTTCATACAAATTGGGCTCAATTCCCGTAAGCAAACACTTTGTGATTGGCCCTGCTATTTTATCCAGCACAGAAATCATTTACATTCAGAAATTAAAGCAAACATATTACAAAAGGGATCATGTTTGCACTGTTCTTCCCTAAAAATGCATTGCGGGATCTGTCAGGATACCTTTTTTCAAGTATCCCGACGGATAACCCGCAACAGTGGTCCCAAATGGGACTTAACCACAGTGTGAACCTGATTTTACAGCTGAGTTTTTAGAAGCGGGACACCTTTTCAATTTTATTTTCATGGGTTGTATGTCATGTACTTGTCTGACTTTCACAACCCCCACCATCGTAACCTGTGAGAGAAGACAAAGGTACAATTCGTTCACAAAAAACTACTTTTTTATGCTGTCACTATTTTCTAAAATTACACTTTAGGGTATGTTCACACGGCTTATTTTGCCATGCATTTCGGAGCACATTTCACCGCTTACTGTGCTTAATAAGCGGGAAAGGCGTCCCATAATTACGGTAATCCATAGTTCTCATAGAGAACTATGGATTACGCCTCCTCTCCCCGCTCGTACAATACAATCGTATTGTACGCTTGGGGGAATAAGTGACATGTCAATTATTTGCGGTGAATACGCGCCGCGAGTAATGACTGTCAATGGGGCCGGCAGGTTGCTGCCCCCCCACGCCGCGGGAGTAGGGACTCCCAAAACACATGATACATCGTGTGAACATACCCTTATACGTCACAAACAGCATGCCGCAATTACGGTAATTCATAGCTATTACGATCGTATTGTACGCACGGTGGGATAATTGACATGTCAATTGTTAGTGGCGATTATGTGCCGATGACAATGCATGTCTATGGTGCCGTCACCCGAACACACACCCCCCCCCCCCCCTTCCCGTGTGCTTTTGAATTACGCACTGATCAGAGCATGGTTCCAAAACACCCGCCGTATTGTAGCGCGTACTATACACGGCGCAATAAGCCATGTGAACATACCCAAGGCTATGTTCACACGGGTTAAATTGGGGCGCATTTCGCGGCGTACTGTGCTCAAATATGAGCTAAATGCGCCCCAGTCATTACGGTAATCCACAGTTCTCATACAGAACTATGGATTACGCCTCCTCTCCCCGCTGATACAATACGACGTGCGGGGAGATAAGTGACACGTCAATTACTAGCGGCGAATATGCGCCGCTAGCAATGAATGTCTATGGGGCCGGCGGGCTGCTGGCCCCCCCGGCCTATGGGA
Organism: Phyllomedusa bahiana; assembly: GCA_025379985.1. Classification (NCBI taxonomy): domain Eukaryota; kingdom Metazoa; phylum Chordata; class Amphibia; order Anura; family Hylidae; genus Phyllomedusa; species Phyllomedusa bahiana. Next base: position 86,463 of record JAODAL010012403.1, read on the forward strand.
GAACGTGCCGATCGGCGTGAGCTCTCGAAGTCCCGGCATAAATGCGGGTCGTACTTACGCCCCGCAATTATGCCATGTGAACTTAGCCTTACAAGTAGAGCCACAAGAACATCAATTAAATGTAATGATGGATTCAACTTTTAAATTCACACAGAAATAACTTTGGCAAAGTTCAAATAAATAAAATAGCTAAGAAATATAATCACGTATTCCAGTCAACGTGTATTCATGGCAGTGATCTGATAGGGAAAATCAGCTCATTTATTTTTATGTTGCTTCTGACACACTTAGTCATTCACAGATCCAATGTGTGATGTGTTCCCATTGCTGCGCATTAAGCCTGATACAGCTACTTGATTTGGCATCTGAAAAAGAAACTTGATCTTGCAGACAGAGCTAGCTCATCATGCTCCCCAGCGTTCCCTGGATCAGTCACAATGACATTTTCAAAATATTGCTACTGGTTGAGATTAGTCATGCTTCCCACCAACCTTCATATCACACTGTGCTGTGCAATGTAGTAAGAAAATAACTTTATATCCTAGATAAAGGGGTTGCCCAGGGTAAAAATAAAATATATTTTCAAGAATCTCTCTTCCACAGTTAGACCCTTGCAGCTTACTTCCATAAAAATGTCAGGTTTCTTGCAGTTCTACAGCAGCTGTTTGACAGCGGACTCAGCAATGTCTCTACACACAGGAAACCGCTCTGTGCCAAGCAGAGATCAGGTCACCAAAGGGGATTGTCTTTTTCTTAGGGTGGTCTTTGAAGCCATACCCCTTTGGTCCTGTCTTACAGTTTTAATATGAGGTAGGAAACAAGGGGCATGTACAGAGATCACAGTTGAAGTGGAGAAAATGGGCTAAAGCAAATCAAAGGATCCTGAGGGTTTTCTTTGTTGTGTCTGTCTCTGGTCTGTGTGTGTGATTGGTGGTGGATGGGCCCAAGTATCCAGACCTCGAGAGATGCTTCCTGCTTGCACTCTCGTACTTTTTACATGGCAGACCACAAGATAATCTCACAGAATGTGAGGGGTCTTAATTGTAAAGTGAAAAGGGCGTTAGTATTTAAATATCTTAAAACATAACCCCGATATGCTTATTCTACAGGAAACTCTTCTTCGGGGCCAGAAAATTTTGACATTAAAGTGTGTGACACTCACATTGTCTGGACGCCCTCCTGGGCCGTCCTAGGGGGTATTTTTGCTCATGGATCGCCGCTTGGGTTAAATGGATGGCACACTGACAAAGGCTTCTGGTTTAAACTAGCCACAGTCAGCTTTATTAGCACAGTAACAGAAAACAAAAACATCAGGTCGTCTGGCCACTAACTAAACATAAAACGGTATACCCTCAACTACCATGAGTATGTGCCTACTGCACAGCACAAAATCAGAGTCCTTACAGTCAGCTTTCTCTCAAGCCTTCGGGGGCCTGAGCCTCTCTCGCCAGCTCAACTGCTGCACTGCCACTGCTGGAGTAGGAGGCCTTTAATAGGTCTCCAGAGGCCTACCCAATACCTGGGCTGGAACACGGGGACCTGGAACGTGGGAACAGCCATCCACCCAACTGCAGCTGTTCCGGGAAGGCCAGCCCCTAATGGCTGGACATTAGCCATACTACAAAAAATGGTCATCAATGTAATGTTACTGACCGACAATACCTGGCTTCCCCACCGACACCAGGCCCTCGGTGGCACGTTTCTACCAGGTCTCTCGACGTACGTCACCTAGTGGCAGCATCATGCGACCACCTAAGGTCGCTCTGCCACGAGTGGCATTGGGTAGGGTTTGCTTATCATTCGGTCTATTCCTGCTATGCCAGTTGAGCCTCCATACTAGTGAGTAAATCTAAATCTTGACCAGTCAGGCAGATATGTTATCTTACACTTCACTCAATTATCGGGAACTCAACAGCAAATGGTGTGGGAACGTACAGTAATCCAGGGTTTTTGGGTTGCCATTCATGAGTTTTTGAACTCTAAATTAGGCTTTCCAAATGTTTGTGTCCCAGGTTAGAAGAGGATTCAGTCCCAACCAAACACGTGTGAGTTCTATATAGATTCCTACTTTTCTATGCCTGGAAAACTATTCTCTTAAATTGGAAACCCCCGAAATGTTCTACTTTGTTACATTGGCTGCAACTAGTGAATGGGGATCTACCGATGTATAAAGCCACATATGTATCTAGGGGAGTTCCTGCTCAATTTCAAAGAATATGGGGGTAACTGGTTAAGTATACCTACAGTGACATTCAATTGTTGTCACTATTCCTCTTGCCTCTATTGGTGGGCGGACTCACGCACCCCTGGATACCCCCCCCCCCCTTTCCCTGCCTTTTTTTTTCTTCCCCCCTCCCCCACCACCTCCTAGGGTGTTCTAGGCATCATACCTGATTAAGCTAGGTCTCTTGGAAAGGAACTGCCTTATTTCTAATATCATTTGAACCTAAATCTGATTTTGACATTGAACTATTCTTATGTTCTGAATATGTTTGAACTCCAGCACTTTGTTCTATGATTTGCCTGGCATGGCACGGTATCTTATAACGGACAATTGTAGTTTCCCTATTTCTGTTCAAATTTGTATATTTGAAGATGAAGTGTATCTGTCTAATTTCCCTTATACCCACCCATTCCCCCCCCATTCCCTCCCCCTCCCTGACCTACCTTTGTTGTTCCCCCATGTTGGGGGTATTGTTTGTACTTCTTATTTTTAAAACGTTAATAAAAATAACGTTAAAAAAAGGTATACCTACCGTGTAGAAGCCGGTGGCTTGGGTACCAATGCTTAAAGGTGAATGAGAGTATGAAACGTTGTCTGCACTATCTTTTGTCGTTTTCGTGTTTGTAAAGAGTCAAATGATCCAATTCCCCTTATTTTGCTAGTCCAGAATTTACTTGGCAGTTAATTTTACTATGTGTATCTAGTCTTCTATATGGCCTGATTGATACTCCATGTCTTGCAACTTGATTTCTTACAGATACTATCTGATCTGGATTACTGATGGTCTTATACCTGCCTTTTCCTCTTTTATGCCTTACGTACGCCACTTACAACCTCAATTCCAAAAAAGTTGGGACACTAAACAAATTGTGAATAAAAACTGAATGCAAGCAATGATGTGGAGGTGCCAACATCTAATATTTTATTCAGAATAGAACATAGATGACAGATCAAAAGTTTAATCTGAGTAAATGTAACATTTGAAAGGAAAAATATGTTTCAAAATTTCACCGTTTCTACAAATGCCAAAAAAGTTGGGACAAGTAGCAATAAGTGGCTGGAAAAAGGACATTGAGCATATAACGAACAGCTGGAAGACCAATCAACACTAATTAGGTGAACTGACAACATGATTGGGTATAAAAAGAGCTACTCAGAGTGTCAGTGTCTCTCTGAAACCAAAAGGGTAAGAGGATCACCAATTCCACCATTGTTGCGCAGAAAGATAGTGCAGCAATACCAGGATGGTGTTACCCAGCGTACAATAGCAAAGACTTTAAAGTTATCATCATCAACTATACATAACATCATCAAAAGATTCAGAGAATCTGGAACAATCGCTGTGCGTAAGGGTCAAGGTCATAAAACTCTACTGGATGCTCGTGATCTCCGGGCCCTTAAACGTCGCTGCACCTCAAACAGGAATGCCACTATCAAGGAAATAACAGAATGGGCTCAGGAATACTTCCAGAAAGCATTGTCAGTGAACACAATCCACCGGGCCATCCGCCGTTGCCAGCTGAAACGCTACAGTGCAAAGAGGAAGCCATTTCTAAGCAAGCTCCACAAGCTCAGCCGTTTACACTGGGCCAGGGCTCATTTAAAATGGAGTGTGGCAAAATGGAAAACTGTTCTGTGGTCAGATGAGTCACGATTTGAAGTTTTTTATGGAACAGTGGGACGCCATGTCATCCAGATCAGAGAGGACAAGGACAACCCAAGTTGTTATCAACGCTCCGTTCAGAACCCTGCATCACTGATGGTATGGGGTTACATGAGTGCTTGTGGCATGGGCAGCTTGCATGTCTGGAAAGGCACCATTAATGCAGAGAGCTATGTTCAGGTTCTAGAACAACATATGCTCCCATCTAGACGTCAGCTCTTTCAGGGAAGACCCTGCATTTTTCAACAAGATAATGCCAAACCACCTTCTGCAGCAATCACAACAGCATGGCTACGTAGGAGAAGGATCCGGGGACTGAAATGGCCAGCCTGCAGTCCAGATCTTTCACCTATAGAGAACATTTGGCGCATCATAAAGAGGAAGGTGCGACAAAGAAGGCCCAAGACGATTGAACAGTTAGAGGCCTGTATTAGACATGAATGGGAGAGCATTCCTATTTCTAAACTTGAGAAACTGGTCTCCTCTGTCCCCAGACGTCTGTTGACTGTTGTAAGAAGAAGGGGGGATGCCACACAGTGGTAAAAACGGCATGGTCCCAACTTTTTGGGGATTTGTTGATGCCATGAAATTTTGAAACAACATATTTTTCACTTAAAATGATACATTCTCTCAGTTTAAACTTTTGATCTATGATTTGTGTTCTATTCTAAATATAATATTAGATGTTGGCACCTCCACATCATTGCATTCAGTTTTTATTCCCAATTTGTTTAGTGTCCCAACTGTTTTGGAATTGAGATTGTACATTGTAAGTGATTGTTTGAGTCAGCAGTTCTCTTCCATATGCTATTTACTGTTAAAAGTGTAATTGTTTATTGCAACAGCAAAAATAAATGAATATATACACTCACCAGCCACTTTATTAGGTACACCTGTCCAACTGCTCGTTAACACTTAATTTCTAATCAGCCAATCACATGGCGGCTACTCAGTGCATTTAGGCATGTAGACATGGTCAAGATAATCTCCTGCAGTTCAAACCGAGCATCAGAAATGGGAAGAAAGGTGATTTGAGTGCCTTTGAACGTGGCATGGTTGTTGGTGCCAGAAGGGCTGGCCCTGAGTATTTCAGAAACTGCTGATCTCCTGGGATTTTCACGCACAACCATCTCTGGGGTTTACAGAGAATGGTCCGAAAAAAAAAACATCCAGTGAGCGGCAGTCCTGTGGGGGGAAATGCCTTGTTGATGCCAGAGGTCAAAGAGAATGGGCAGACTGGTTCGAGCTGATAGAAAGGCAACAGTGACTCAAATAGCCACCCGTTAACAACCAAGGTAGGCAAAGAGCATCTCTGAACGCACAGTACGGCGAACTTTGAGGCAGATGGGCTACAGCAGCAGAAGACCACACCCGGGGCCACTCCTTTCAGCTAAGAACAGGAAACTGAGGCTCCAATTGCCCAAGCTCATCGAAATTGGACAGTAGAAGATTGGAAAAATGTTTGCCTGGTCTGATGAGTCTCGATTTCTGCTGCGACATTCGGATGGTAGAGTCAGAATTTGGCGTCAACAACATAAAGCATGGATCCATCCTGCCTTGTATCAACGGTTCAGGCTGGTGGTGGTGGGGTCATGGTGTGGGGAATATTTTCTCGGCACTCTTTGGGCCCCTTGGTACCAATTGAGCATCGTTGCAACACCTTGTGGAATCTATGCCACAAAGAATAGAGGCAGTTCTGAAGGCAAAGGGGGTCCAACCCGTACTACATGGGTACCTAAAAAAAAGGGGCCGGTGAGGTATATAAAATATATTAATATAAATATATATATATAAAGTTTATTTCAGAAATTAATGATAACAAAAAAACTTTTTTTCCACTCAGGTTAGTGTTGGGTGGCCATTTATTGTCAAACTACTGTTTTTTTCCTTTTTTTTAAATCAAATGACAACAAAAATCCAAAAAGACCCGTCACAACTTTTGGAGGCCTGAAACTCATAGAATTTAACCAAATGGCTACAAAAGGTAACATCCCCCTGTGACTTTTGCTTGTTCAGTGTTGCAAAAAACCGACAAGTTTCGGATCCAGACAGACCTTGTATCTTTCATTGACATTGCTGATTGTGAGTAAATGGGGAAAGCAATAAATTGTAAAAAAAGGGGATCTTAAAGGTAGTTGAACTGTTAAAACAGGAAAGGAACAAAAAAAAAAATCCAAAAATTTGACAATGTCAGTCACATTTTCAAACTGTATTAACAAAGGGGAAAATCGGGGCTCTGAAAAACCAAACCACGTCGGGTAGACCAACAAAAATTTGGCCAACTGCCGGGAAAATTTTTTGGGGGAGCAAAGAAAAACCCCAAATAAACACCTGAAATCCAGGACTCCTGAAAACTAGCTTTTGGGGCGTTTAAAGATGACAATAAGGACACTTAAGAAAAAGGGGCTCAGGCCCGAGTCACCGAAAAAAGCAATTACTGCGAAAATGCAAAAATAATCACCTACAAAACACCAAACAGCACAGAGAAAAGCCTCAAAACTTCGGAACAAGGAAATTTGGAGGATGAGCCCAAAATCAAATTTTTTGGCCAAATCAAAAACATTACATTTGGAGAGGTTCAACAGGGGCCTATATAAAGGGAACACCATTCCTTCTGTAAACCCCAAGGTGGATCCTGATGTTTTGTGGATGGGAATAAAAAAGGCACAGGAAACCAAAAAAAGTTAAAAAAAACGAAGCAGCACAAAACAGCAAATACGGGGGCACCACAGCCCGGAACTGCGCAAGGGATGTGCTTGGGGCTTCCAACATACAACATCCAAAAAACAAGCCAAACGACCTGTCATTTGCTACAGCAGAACACAGGAAGGGTTTTGGAGTGGCCATCCAAACTCCTACCTCAATATCATTGGCCCAACTGGGGAATCCAACCGCAGTTCATGCAAGACACCCCCGGGAAATTTCAGGAACTAGGAAAATAGGCAGCTTTTTCCATCTGAGAAAAAAAAAGCCCATCCACAACACCACAAAAGACTTTTGCTGTCATTATGTTTTGAGGGGTTATACACGGTATTAAAAACTGGGGGATTTAAACTTTTGATCAGGGGCATTTGGATGTTTTTTGGGTTTCTTTATAATTTTTAAAAAGAAAAACCCAGTATTTGACAAAAAATGCTTTTACCCAACAACGAGGGGGAAAAAATTTTTGTGTTTCATTTTTATTCTCGAAAAAAAGGCCAAAAAAAGGCAGCACTCCAAAAAAAAAACAATTAATGGGGCCACATTTCGACTCACGTCATGAATACACAATGTATATAACAAGAAAACTGCAGAACTCCCAATGTAGTGATAAATAGCTTATTTTATTCCAACATGTCCAAAGAGCAATAGGTCATAAAATACTGGAAACTTTTTTATTATAATTTTTTGGGCCACTTTTTTATTTAAGTAGTCCTATGCAATTGACAACTAAAATATTGTTTTGATTAAAAGAGAGTTTCTATGCAGAGCTATGCGTCTTAATGATACAACCAAGCCTGTGTATTCTGGTCCTGCACCCATAGTCCTCGGTGACTTATCTACTTCTTGCTAACATACCAAATTTTCAAAAGTATTTAAGGTGGTATAACCACCAAATAATATCCTGCGTCATCTGTTAATATATATGGAGCTACCATGATAGAGGACAAGCCTCGAATTCTTCATATTTTAACACGTTTCATCAGGGGCTGTAACATCAAAAACATAGCAAAAAACAACAGCAAACGCGGCACACCATGTGGCTCTGATTTTACTGCACTATCCTTTTTGATTTTTGGGAATTTGTACAATAAAGTACAATGGGCCACATGTATGAACCTGTTTGGGTCTAAAACTCCCCTTTTTGCCCATAGTAATATATGAGCAAAAGAGTGAGTTTTAGACCAAAACAGGTTCATACATGTGGCCCTTTGTGTCTAAGGGCATGTTCTCACGACGGATTTGAACGCGGTTATGGCCGCGGGTTCCGACGTGGTTTCCGCGGCCCAAAACCACATCCAAAATCCCCCAGTTTTTTAAACTTGGTTCCTATTGGAAACCGCGTTAATAAAAAAAACACAACACCCGCGGTTTGGGGCCACAGCCTTGCCGCGGGTGTTTGAGAATTCTCCTGTCAATTCTTGACAGAGTCCTCAGTGCGGCGGCAACGCGGTGTTGCGCGGGCCCTCAACCACGGCCCACTTGCGCCGTGACTACGCCCAGCGCCCGCGCTGCAAAACCCGCGTCAGGAGACGCGAGTTTGCGGCGAGGTCAACAAAAGCTTTGCTGCTGAACCGCGGCGAAAGCCGCGGCCGAACCCACGGCCAAATCTGTCGTGTGAACGAGGCCTAAGACTTTGTTTCTTTCCACGGCAAACAATCAGAGCTCCCCTTTCATTTCATAAAGTGCTCTGAAAAAAATGAAAGGGGAGCTATGATTTTTCATACATGTCCCCAATCATTTTTCCCAATTTCAATTTTTTTAGAAACCTTGTACTGTCTATTGAGTGCGAAGATATTTGTTCTGTCCCCACATGAGGCGAATGAAGGTGTAACTGGCTGGTGGATGATTGTGACTGGAAACTTTCCTACCTTTTAAACCAGAAATTTTGGGGCAGACAGGGCCAAGCAGGCTCAGCTTAGTAGATATAGTAACACAGTGGTAATGAAACAGAATGTGGTTTATTCACCTGGATACAGCAATGATCACTGATACAGAACTGTAGTTTTTCTTTGTAATAGTATAAACCTTGGTGGGAGTTTGTTGCTGCTGCTGCTCTGTTGTTTTGCTGCACTGCTGCTGTTTTCTGTTTTGCTGCAGTCTGCTGGTCAGAAATGGATGCTTCTGCTAGCCCAAAAGATATGTGCTCCAGTCACATTAAGATAAAAACAACTAACAGGAAATGACACAGGCAAAATCCTAAAAAAAAAACACACTCCCTAAGAGAAAAACTTTCGAACAAAGACAGAGGGGGGCATATGAAATTCGGTCAGCAATGGCAGCGCAGCAACCCAAAACATAATAAAGAATGGATGGAGAAAAGGATGCAATAATATAAACAGTTGAATAACAATACCTATAGCTGAAGAGAACAGCACACTCCCCGTCGACATTCCCTAGGGGGATTTTCCTATAAACTAAGTCTATAAAATAAGTCCACAACCCGTAACAAAAATGTTAGAATGCAAAGAATGCAACATAAGATATCCTGTTTTTTCACTCAGGGAAAAGGAACAAAGTTCGGCACGTTTTTTACC
>JAODAL010012404.1:0-95584 GCA_025379985.1 Phyllomedusa bahiana
TGTGGGGAGGGTCTCCAAGACAGATTAATTTCAAAAGGGCTTTTTTTTCTCGGGGCACGTGATGCCACCAAAAATTTTTGGGGGAAAGAGCCCTGCACCCCCCCTGCGTTTTGAAGAGCGTGGCCCAGCCTGAGACCCACCGTCCCCCCCCCAAGACATCCACCCAGCTCACCCATAAAGGCACAAAGTTTATAGGGGCCCTTTGGCCTCTTACATCCATGTTCGGTGGTTTCAAGGACTTTTTCCGGGCCCCAGAGCAGACAAGCGCTTGAAAATTTTAGATACAGTGGCTGGCCGGGGCAGGACGGCTTTTTTGGCAAAAAAAAGCCTTTCCGGCATCTGGATTGGGGGGCAAAGGGCCATGATTGGGGGAACCCATCTTGTCCCCGACGGAAACAACTTTTCCAAGGCCAAAACCCGGGGGAATCCCGAATTCAGGCTTTTGGGCTTTGGGGGGTTTTTGGGTTAAAGTGTTTCTTCTGCCCCCAAAACCGGGAAAGAAAAGGCGGGCTGCTAAACGGCCCGCTTACGGGGTGCAGGCTCAAACTGGGGGAAAGAAAAGGGGTGTAGGATGGTCCTTTGTGGTGTGGTTTTGGTACTTCGACAGTGGAGGCTGAAGCGGGGGCTAAACCCTGATCAGCTTGAAGACATGGGCAGTTGGGAAATTTTGGTGGGCGAGGGGAGGAGGCGGAACAGAGGGTGTACAGTGGTTGGGGGCCCGGCGCGGCCCTGCCTTTTTTTGGGGGCCAAAGGTTCCCCCCATTTAAAATCATGCATTTGCTGCATGTGATGACATGTTGGTGGTTTTTAACCACTTAAGGTTCTTGCCTCTACTTAGCGTTTACGGCCCAAAAAGGCGGCATTTGGGAAATTCGTGGGTTAATCAGAGGCCTTGGGTCAAAAAAGGGGGGCCCCGGCTTAGGGGTCCGGGACCTTTTTGACGGCATAAGCGGGGACGGGTTTGCCTGCCGTGGCGCGGAATCTATCAGCGACTTCTGCGACCGCCCTCCCCCCCCTTTTTGTGGGGGGACCCTATTGACACTACCCCCCTCGTCTTCCCCCCTCCACTGATGAAGCCTCGCAACAAATTCGCGGAAAAAAAACCACGTGGATCGCAATGTCGTCATCCCCTCATCATCATCAAACAGGTGACTTGGTCGTCCCGACTTTCTGCATCAGAATGCGGGCTTTCAAGAAGAGGGCCTGCAAGGTTGCCGACCGCCCGGGATTTTTGCCGATTGACCGGCTTCCTCTCCTCCCCTGAGGCCCCAATAACTGGGCGCAGAGCAAATAAAAACATCCCCTTGACTTTTAACATGCCTTCCCCCCCAACCGCATTTTGTCATCAAGAGGTCTTAGAAATGGTTTTTTCCCAAATGGTGGGGGCACGAGTTGACATTTGGGCTGCTTCATGTTGGTGGACCGATGCTGATATAGCGGATGACGACAATTGTGCCGAGACTGGGTAGGACGATGAGGTAATACAGCTTGGAAAGCAGTTTGCATAAACCACAGAAGGACAGAATCGCGACGCTGTTCGTAAACTGAGATATCACAGGCCCTGACCCAGCGATTGACAGCCTGACGGTCCTGCAACCTGACGAACCGCTGGCATGCGTTTTGTCCCAGCACTGAAGGAGCACCTTCTCTCGTACTCTACCTCCATGAGCTATACCCCCCGTGTTTGCTCGCATACCACCTGCATTTCCGCTCCATGTTCGAACTATAAAAATTTGGAGAAGGAATGGAAAAGTTTTTTGGAAAGTCCCTTTTATAAAAGACGGCAAATCACAGCTATTCTCAAATCCTCTAATCAAAACAAGAATTGCTGGATTAAAATTAACTGCAAGGTGTCTCTATCAACAAAATCTGGACTGTGGCAAAAGTGCAAAAAACACATATCTGTTATGTTTTTCGTAAATCAAACGTTCTTTTTTGCACCTTACAATTTCACCTGTGGTTGACTATAAAATTGCTGTTGTTCAGATTTGACGTGCTGAGCTGCATCAATGAACAAAGCTGCAGTGGCGCCAAAGTAAAAAAACACGTATCAGTTATGTTTTCGTATAAATACACGGTATTTTTTGCACCTTTCAATTCACCTGTGTGTGACTATAAAAGTTGCTGTTTTAAAGATTACTGCCAGCTGCGTCAATGAACAAAGCTGTAGTGCCACAAAGTCAAAAAACACGTAATCATGAAATTATTCAGATAATTAAATGTATTTTTTGCACCTATCAATTCTCCTGTGGTACTATAAAAATTGCTGTTTTCAGATATTACGTGCAAGCTGCGTCAATGAACAAAGCATGGGTAGTGCGCAAAGTGTCAACAAACAACGTATCTGTTATGTTTTTCGTATAATACATGGTATTTTTTTGCACCTATACAATACACACTGTGGTGGTCACGATAGAATTGCTGTTTTAATATTAACGTGCAAAAGCTGTGGTCCAATGAACACAGCTGTAGTGCGCCAAAGTCAAAAAACACGTATCTGAAATGTATTCGGATTAAGTAAAATTGTATTTTTGTGCACCTTATTCAATTTCACCTGTGGTGACTATAAAATTGCTGTTTACAGATTTACCGTGCAAGCTGCGTCCAATGAACAAAGTTCTACGTGCGCCAAAGTCAAAAAACCACGTTTCTCTTAAGTTTGAATCCGTAATAATACACGGTATTATTTGCACCATTCCAATTCACCTATGGTGACTAAAAAAAATTGCTGTTTCAGATTACCTTGCAAGCTGCTTCAATTGAACAAGCTTTAACTGCGCCAAATTCAAAAAACACGTATCTGTTTTTTTTCCGAATAATACGCGGTATTATTTTGCACCATTTCAATTCACCTGTGGTAGACTATAGAATTGCTGTTTTAAGTATTTACGTTGCAAGCTTGTGTCAATGAACAAAGCTGTAGTTCTGCCAAAGTCAAAAAACACGTATCTGAAATGTAATTCCGGATAATAAAATTTATTTTTTGCACCATCAATTCACCTGAGGGTGACTAAAAAATTGCGTTTTCAGATTTACTGCAACGCTTCGTCACTGAACTAAAGCTGTAGTGCGCCAAGAGTCAAAAAACACTTATCTGTTATGTATTTCGTATAATACAAACGGTATTTTTTGCACCTTTCAATTCACCTGTGGTGACTAAAAAATTGCTGGATTGCAGATTTACTGTTCAAGCAGCGTCAATGTAACAAAGCTGTAACTGCGCCAAAGTAAAAAAAACACGTATCTTGTTATGTTTTCCGTATAATACACGGGTATTTTTTTTTTTTATTTTTAGTCCAAACCTTTCAATACACCTTTGTGACCCTAAAATAATTGCTGTTATCAGATTTACGGCAAGCTGCGTCAAATGAACAAAGCGAAACTGTGCGCCAAAGAAAAAAACCACGTATCTGTTTATGTTTTTCGAATAATACTGCGTATTTTTTGCACCTTTCAATCACCTGATGGTGTACTATCAAAATTCTGTTGTTCAGATACGTGCAAGCTTCTTCACAAGAACAAAGCTGTGTGGCGCCAAAGTCAAAAAACACGTATCTGAAAGATGTATTCTGGATAATAAAATGTATATTTTTGCCCTTTCAATTCCCCTTGAGGTTACTATAAAATGCTGTAATTCAGATTTACACGGTGCAAGCTGTCGTCAATGAACCAAGCTGTAGTGCGCCAAAGTCAAAAAAAAACAGGTATCTGTTGATGTAATCGGAGAGACAACCCCCGATACAAAAAAATCCCCCAAACCAATCTACCAGAGGAGACAAACAAATAAAAATCAGAAGATCCGAATAAAATATCAATCAGGTCTACAAAGACCATCTGAAGTAGCTGCTCCAACAGTCAAAAAACACGAAATCATATAAGTATAACTACTCATACCACAGTAATTTTTTGCACCATACAATTCCCCAGAGGTGACTATAAAATAGCTGTTTATCATATTTACGATGCAAGCTGCGTCTCAAGAATGACCATAAGCATTAGTAGCCCAAAGGTCAAAAAATACGTATCAGTTTATTTTTACCGTATAAAACACGGAATTTATATCACCTTTCAATACACCAGATGAGACAATAAAATTGTGTTTTAAGAAAACGAGCCAGCAACGTCCAATGAACAAATCAGTAGAGCGCGAAAGTCAAAAAACACATCTGAATGTAAATCGGCTAAAAACATGAATTATTCTTGCACCTTTCAATTCACCTGTGGAGACTATAAATTGCTGATTTAAGATTTACAGCAAGCTGTGACAATGAACAAAGCTGGAGTGCGCCAAATCAAAAAACACGTAAGCCTGTTATTGTTTTAGTATAATACAACGGTATTTTTGCACCTTTCATTCACCGCTGGGTGTTGACTATAAAATTGTGCTATTTCAGATTAAAGTGCAAGGTGGATAAATGAACAAAAAAGGGTTGAATGGTAAAATTGAAAATTGAACACCTGATCTTAAATGATACTGATAATAAAAGTTGAAGTTTTGCACCTAACACAGATACCTGCAGTACTAAAATGATGTGTATCCTAAAATAATTTCATGCTGCCCAATATCCAGAAATCATTCAATAGCCAAACTTGTATAAAATAAAGATATTGCAGTGCAAATGTCTACACTAAGTTCATGGTGAACTATATCAAGTGATCTGTTATTAGAGCTTTGTCTGTGTTCGCCCTCCGCCCCCCCCTCCCGCTCACGTTCCCCGTGACATTACAGCGTTAGATTCCCCTTTAAAATTCTCTACCTAATTACAATAAAAATCTGTCCAATTCTCTAATCTAACAACATTGTAATATCACAAGCTAATAGTAGAAGTTTCTCTGTCAGAAATAGAATAATTTCGCTGAGCTGGTTTGGTCCGACATTCAGAGCGCAAACGTCCTACTCCTATGAACTCTTATAGAACAACTGAGGCTGAACAGTAAATTCTTTTTCTAAGTAACAACGAGGTCATGTGAATTTTTTCCAGCAATCCGCAACCATGACACATCCCAGTCATCGACTTCTCACACACATCTCACCCTGCGCTATACTGTATCATATTTGCTGGGCCACCAAAAATTACAGGAAGCCGCCGAAAATGGCGCGATCTTAATAGATGATGCACAGAATTTAGCCCTTAATTATCGCATGAATTCCCCCCCTAAAAAATTTCGATCACCAATAAAAAACACTTGCCCGATCAACATTGTCGATAATAATCGCTCAACACTAATTGTTAGTCTTAGTTTACACCTTCTATTAGTTGACTTACTTTATGCTCCTAACTACAAAATGTTAGCACTTTTTTGCCACACGGCAAAACCTGATCCCTTTTATTATTATTGTTTTACAGCATTCATTGTGTGGTTTAAATAACATGGTTATCTCATAGTATGATTATACTTTTGGATGTAGGTTTCTTTTTTAATGTACAGGATAGCAGTTGCTATTCCATGCAGATGCATTTTTCTACAATGGAAGCCTACTTATGACAGATTCCATTCAGTAGCATCAGTGCAAAGGTTGAAGTTTAGAGGAAGGGGACTCCCTCTCCCACTGGAAATTTCCCTCACTGCAATATACTGTATGGTGTGAAAAAGCCTTATTTCTGCCACTGTTGAAAAGACTATGCTATTAACTCCAAATGTTATGCAGTTATTTAAAATAAGCTGATGCAATATTACTGTGTGTGTTAAAATATCAGTCTATGAACTTATAATTGCAACACATTTAGGGGTTTTAGTAACTAATTCATTCTTCCTTAGTAAAAGTGGTGCAGGCAAATAAACGTTTAGAAAAATGATTACATGTCACCCACCACTGAATTTTTAGCAAAGACTTAAATAAGCTGTCGACCCCTAAGGCCTTCTATGTAGAGCTTCATTTATCAAAACCGTCTAACAAAAAACGAGTGTTTCTGCCCACAGGAACCAATCTCATTGCAGCCTTTATTTTACCAGTGCGGGTTAAAGGGGTTAACCAGCTTTTTAAATAAGTAATATTACATTAGCGAGTGTGCAACCCCACTGATCAGCTGTTTCAGGTGAGCCCACCAAAATTAATATTTGCAGGTGATGTAAACATTTATATCGCCACCATATTCCATTGACATCACTGCTAACAATTCAAACAGCGGTGATTTCAATAGAAAATAAAATTTCATAAAACTGGGGCCTATTTTTGTCTTTTTACTCAGACAACCCCTTTAAAGGCCTAGGATAGGCCATCATTTAAGAAAAAAAAAACCCAGGCAACTGCTTTAAGAATTAAAGATGAGCTCCTGCTACAGGCAACAAGGCAAGTTGGACAAGTTCAAGGCATTCATGTGTTTACTGGCAATTGTGCAATAGGGTTGCTGTCTTTTCAGACATGCACTAAATTACAATCATAAAATATGCAGTGTATTAAGCCCCATAACATACATTCATGTCTGATAACTGCATTGTATATTGTTTTTCCATATTTCACTGAAATTATGCTCGAAATACGTGCAAAAATAGGGCCTAAAAGATGTCATGTGAACACCCCATTAGTGTGTATTTAAATCATATATTTACCAGCTTTAATTCCCAACCGCCATAGCCAGATTTGACCACCCTGTCAGAGCTCCATTTTTTAAATCTGACATGTCAATTATGCGAGAATAACTATTTCATACCTTTATTAAAACCTATCCATGTTTAATTCAATTTTCTCGTGACACATTGTGCATTAAGTAATAAGAAATTTTTGGCCCCAAAAAAATCCTATGAATATTTTGAGAAAAACAACAAAAAAATTGAGAAAATTTAGAAAAATTCATCATTTTCAAAGTTTAAATATTTCTGTTTGTAAGACTGATAGTTATTCCACACAACATAGTTTATAACCAGCATCTACTTGTAGGTTGGTATCTTTTTTAATATCTTTTTATTTTTTACGACCTAGGGGGTCTTAGAAATTTAGTAGTAATTTTTCGCATTTTCAAGAAAATTTGCAACTTCAATTTTTTTAGGTCAGGGGCGTGATTTTGGGGGGGGCCTGTTGTTAGCCCCTTAAAAGGACTCCATTTAGAACTAACCCTTAGGCTATTCCACACGCACAGGTTAGCTCGTATCTTCAGTGCTTTTCTTTTTTTAAAAGGCCGAAAAAACGTTTTTTTGGGCCCCCAAAAGATGGAAAAGGGAAAGCGAGCTGATGTACACGTGTCTTTTAAGCCCATCTTACATGTGTATTAAAAACGCCGGTCTTTTTGTTTTCTTGCCATTTCCATACAATATATTGTAGGGGCAAAGCAGGAAAACGATAAATGACCGGGGTTTTTTGCCAAAGCTGACAAAAGCCCGCGGTCCTGCTTAGAAAAAAACGGCCGATTTAAAGGCCTTTTTTGTCTGTGCAGTATAGACATACTTTAGTATTCAAAAGAAATTTTTTAAAAATTAAAAAACCCCATCGGGTTTTTTTACAGAAAAAAAAAAAAAGTGACTAAACTTTAAAATTTTTTTTATTTTTTTTGCAGATTTTCAATCCATTATTCATGAACGGAGAGTGACCAAGGAAATGCAATTAAATTCAGTTTTCCCCCATTTTTACCATTTAAGGGATATCCCATATCTGTAAAAAAAAAAAAAAAAAAAGGTCCGTTCCCAAATCTGCTGCAGAGGCTCCGGATACAGATTTGAATCAGGCCTTATGCATTCATTACAACCTTAGTTTAATGAATACATTGGGAGCTCTTCCTGGCGCATATACTGAATGGACGGTAAAAACGCCTTAGAGGGGTTTTGCTACCAAGTAAAATTTATTTGGGAAGCTTGCAAATTAAATAATAAACACCCCTTCAACAGAAATTGCTTTACTAAAGCAAGTAGGTGCCTTCTTATAATTATACAAGTTGTTGTTTACTAAGCCATCAGCCTCAGGGCATAGTTCCACATTGCAGATTTGTTTGGTGGCATTGCACATGGATTTCTGCAAGCCACTTTTAGAGGAATATGACAGTTTAAAAAATGTCTGCAACAAATTGACCATATGTGAACTCACCCTTTACAACAAAAGTTACAGACATATAAGGAGTGGTTCAAACAGGCTACAGCTGACAGAATAGCGTAGTCTACTGTACTATTCTAATTCAATACAGGATGTATAAAAGGAAACCAGATCTTCATTAATGTAAACTAGGACACCAGTGTGAACTAGGATGTAAACATAACAAAGATACCTAAATTACTAAAATATGGTAACAAATTTTATAGTTACACTATAATCAGAAGTATTCTGGACATATACTCAAGGGCACAAGAACTATGGTCCTGTGGTAATGCTCTTTATAAACAGAAATTTAAAGAATGTTCATATTGCAAATATTTCTAATACTTGACATTTTTGCCTTATAACTCTCTTTACAAACCCCACCCCCCCCCCCCAAAAAAAAAAAAAACCAGGCACTTCAAAACACACAGAGCCTTATGCATGAAAACTGCAGCAGAAAGATTGTCTGTTGCCCATAACAAGCAATCAGAGCTCAGCTTTTTTTTTTTCCAGAGCACAATATGAAATATAATATGAGCTCTGATTGGTTGCTATGAGAAAAAAACACAGCCTTACTGTTGGACAGTTTTCATACATAAGGCCCATAGACCTTAATTTGTACTTCCACCACTTTCAGTCTGCATTATTTTGCATCTGCATTTTTAAGCAAAAAGCAGGAGTAGACGTTAAAAGTATAACAAAAAGATTTAGGTTCATATTCACATCATCAGACAGCAAGAATCAAGCAGCACGCAGCATTATCCTTGCCATTATCCTAATGGACCATTATATTACAAGTTTGGTACCGTGGCGAACAGAACCCACAGCTCAGGTGTGAGCAGATCCTTAAAGTGATGCAAAATACAGACCAGATCCGCTCTAGACAAAAAAATAAATATTTTTTTTTATTCCTTGATATATATACACATATAATCTAGCACAGAGTACAATAAACCTCAAGACTATCAAGGAAATATAGAGCAAAATGTGTCATAAAACTTGGTCTCAGTCGCAGGTCATGGGTCTTTCAACAAGATATTGACCTGAAACACATAGCCAAAAACATCCAAGAATAACTAAGAGCAAAGCATTGGACTAGTCTGACGTGTTCTTCCATGAGCCCTTATCTATATCCTGTTGAACATCTGTATAAAAAAAAAAAAAAAAAAAAAAGCTGAAATATGCAGTCTGGAGAAGACATCCTTCAAACCTTAGGCAGCTGGAGCAGTTTGCTCATGAAGAGAGGGAAAAAAATGGTGCAGAAGTTTTTTTGAGAGTTACAGAATTTGTTTGTTTGCAGTGACTGCCTCCAGAGGTTGTAGAACTAAATATGGAGTTAAGGGTACCATCATTGTTGTCCAGGCAAATTTAATTTATTTTTATTTTTTTGTTTGAAGCACAAGTCAAAAGCAATGTCTGAATTTTTACTAGTTGAGTTTCAGTAAATTTAAATTTATTAGTACGTTTGTAAATTTCACGTTATTTCAGCGACCATTGTGGGTTTTACCTCTCTTTAACGGAAATGGACCAACATGTGCATGTGTGTATATACAGTTGAAACTAGAAGTTTACAAACACTATACAGTAAACAATTTAGGACAATTAGGATTGCCAAAATTATTTAGATTTGGTAAATGCCAGAATAATGAGAATTTTTAAGGCATCTGTATTACTTTCTTTAAAGTCAAAAGTTTACATACACTAGGATTACTATACCTTTAAACAATTTGGGACATCACATATGATGATGTCATGTCTTTGGAAGCTTGTGATAGGTTTATTGGCAACATCTGAGTTAAATAGAAACACACCTGTGGATGTATTTTAAATGCAGCCCGAAACACATGGCTGCTGTGTGTAACATCATGGGAAAGTCTAAAGAAATCAGCCGAGATAATCAGGAAGAGAATCGTGGACTTGGTTCATCCTTGAGTGCAATTTCCAGATACCTGAAGGTGGCACATTCATCTGTACAAACAATTATGTGCAAGTACAAACAAGAAGGAAATATCCAGCTATCATACCATTCAGGAAGGAGATGGGTTCTGTCTCTCAGAGATGACCGTTTTTTGGTCATGTGCAACCCAAGAACAAAAGCAAAAGACCTTGTGAAGATGTTGGCGGAAGCTGGTAAGATTGTGTCATTATCCACAGTGAAACTAGTACTGTATCAACATGAGCTGAAAGGCCACTCTGCCAGGGAGAAGCCATTACTCCAAAAGAAACATATAAAAGCCAGATTAATGTTAGCAAATGCACACAGGAACAAAGACCTATATTTTTGGAGATATGACAAAACTAAAATTGAACTGTTTAGCTATAATGACCATCGTCATGTTTTGAGGAAAAAAGTAGAAGCTGGGAAGCCTAAGAACACCATCCCTACTGTGAAACACAGGGGTGGCAGCATCATGTTGTTGGTTTTTAATTTTCTGCAGGAAGGACTGGTGCACTTCACAAAATAGATGGCATCATGAGGAAAGAGGATTATGTGGCAGTACCGAAGCAACATCTGAAGACATCACCCAGGCAGAAATGGTTCTTCCAAAAGGACAATGACCCGAAAAATACTGCCAAAGTGGTTACAATATGGCTTAAGGATAACCAAGTCAATGTTTTGGATTGGCCATCACAAAGCCCTGATCTCAATCCTATTGAAAATTTATGGGCAAAGCTGAAAAGGCAGGTGTGAGCAAGGCGACCTACAAACATGGCTCAGTTACACCAGTTCTGTCAGGAGGAATGGGCCAAAATTCCTACCAACTATTGTGAGAAGCTTGTGGAAGGATATCCAAAAGGATTGACCCAAGTCATACAGTTTAAGGGCAATTCTATCAAATACTAATGAAATGTATGTAAGCTGTTGACTTTGCAGAAAGTAATAAAAATGTCTTAAAATTTTCTTTCATTATTCTGACATTTGGCAAACATAAATAATTGTGGTAATCCTTATTGACCTAAAATGGGTAAGGTTTATTCTGATTTCATGTCAGATTGTAAGAAAAAAATGCAAATGCGTCTTTTTATATAGTGTATGTAAAGTTCTGGTTTCAACTGTAGATAAAACATGATACGCCATTCAGAATAGTAACAGCTCACACTCTTCCCCCTCCCTGCAATCTGACTTTATCACAGGTCACAGAACATGCTTAGAAAACTCTCCTATAGAAGTCAATGGGATTAACCCAGGTCACAGGCTCCTATGTCCATGAAGCTGCTGTAAAGCATCTCTATAATTGCTGTTAATAGCAGCTAAGGCAAGATGGCTGTCCCCATAATCATGTAGAGATAATAGAATTAAAAGATCTAGAGTTAAAAATGTATCTTGTTTTAATTAGTAATAAAAAATGGCGCTAGATTCGCTTTAAGACCACAAAGATACACACTTCAGGTGCTAGTGCCCCTAATCATAGCCTGTGATTAAGAGCCCTAATGCTTGAAATACGAGAGCCAAAACACGGAACTGTGTATCTTTGTGGTCTTAAAACTTGAAATAAAGATTCTTGTTTTTATGGAACGCTAAGCTTTTCGTTTTGCACTTTCTATGTGCAGCTCTGCACCTCCATGCCTCTCATTCGTTAGTTGGTGAACTAGTTGTTTCTTGAATTTGGCAGCACCGCTGTAGTTACACAATTTTAATAATATGTCATATGTGAGGCCAGTGTCGGACTGGGGTGCCTTGGGCCCACAGGTGGAGTTGACTCTAGGGGCCCACCAGTTGAGCTGTTTTGGGGCCCACTGGTGGAGTTTATTTCAGAGGTCCACTCTACAGCTACTGTAAATGACTCCTATACCCTGCCACTTGCTTTTTGCCTCTCTTTCTATGCTTTTTTGCCTCTTCTGAGGATGTATATGCAGTTAAAAATCAACTCAAGGTCTACAATGTTCAGAGGCCCACCGGGGGTTTCCCTTATTCCCCTGTGGGCCAGCCCGAACCTGTGTGAGGCACAGAATAAATCTTTGTGACTATAAAGCAATGAGTGCCCTAGATTGCACGGACAGCACAGTATTAGTGATTATAGAGAAGTAGATGCACTGTCCATCCGTCGCTTGTTTTCCTCACAGCCACCTCCTCTAACCACTCTCCTCCGCAGCACGCATTGTGTCTCCGCAGCACGCATTGTGTCTCCGCCACCACTTCTCAGTTAGTGACACTGGCTAGTAAATCTAAAAATACAGACTAAATGGTGAGCACTTTAGTCGCCATGTGAAGCCCTGAAAAGTATATTCTCTCTAATGTTATACTAACACAATGTATCAAAAACATTTAGCTAGCAGTTAAAAATAACAACTATGCAATACAAATGAAAGGAAAATATACAAATGTATCAGTACTAATGTGCCGTGAAATTGATACTCACTACAAAACACAGATGTAGCCATCTACTTAACTGCTGTGAAGATTAAAAAGTCTCTACAATCTGCCGCACAGACAGGTGATGATGTACATGTTTGGCATGTTTACAGGCATTGTGTTCCACTGCAGTTTGCATTTTCCCTGGTCATTTTCATGCATGTGCAACATACGACAATTTCTAACAAAAAGACCCATATGGTGGGTTTCACACACTGCATTTGTGGGGAAAACACCCTTGCAGTTTTTGATATAGATTTTTAAGTCAAAGCCAGGAAGTGATCTAACAGTAAGAAGTATAAGGCTAGATCCACACAGGCCAAAATCCGTCTGCCTTTTCTCATTGCTGGACCGCGCTGCACTGCAATTTTGTTTGTGCAAAAATCAGCGGTCAGATTTTAGGTTCCCAGCGGCCCAGTATGTAAATGATGCAGGAATCCAATGTTGGTCCCGCCGAATATTAGTACACAGAAAATCCACTGCGAATTTCAGTACCACCCATGTGAATGGAATTTTACACGTTAAGGAAATTTTTCATGCAGAAATTAACCAGTAGATCTTTAACTCCTTAACGACCGCCCACTGACTTTAGATGTTGGCTGGTGCAGGTCGTTCGTCTGCAGCGACGTCGTAAGACGTCGCTGCAGACATCGGAGTTTGCGGTGCCCGGGCGCCAAAGTTGAGCTGAGATCAGGGCTGTACTTCACAGCCCTGATCCCAGAGCATCCCCTGCAAGCACCGGGGACCGGAGGAAACCTCCGCAACCCGGTGCTTTAATCCTTTGATTGCGGCAGATCATTACCACAGTGCAATCAAAGGGTTTCCTTGCTCTGTCAGTTGATCGGAACGCCCGGTGACCCAACAGAGCAAGGAAACCCTTTAATTGCACTATGGTGATGATCCGCCGCAATCAAGGGGTTAATGCCCGGGGAACAGCTGCACAGTCAGCCCTGGGGGCCTAGAGAAGCCCCAGAGCTGTCTGTGTATGAAGCCAGTGACCAGGACAGACTGTGTGCTGTCCTGTTCACTGCCTGTGTCAGACTGACACAGATTATAATGCAGTAGCATAAAAAAAAATGTAAAACAATTCTTCCTTCAGGGTATTTATAAAAAAAAAAAAAAGTAAAAAAGAAAACAGAAAAAGTGTAAAAAAAAATAAAAAATAAATATTTAATAAAAATAATTGTGCATATATTACACACACCAAAAAAAAACCTACACATATTAGGTATCCACATGACCGTAATAACCTGTAGAATTAATCTAACAAGTTATTAAGTGTGAAATGTGAATGGTGTAAAAAAACAAAAAAAAAAACAATTTTTTTTTTTAAATAAAAAAAAATTCTGCAATTATTTGTAATTAAACTTAAAATATTCCACCATAAAGTACAACTCGTCTCGAATAAAAAGAGGCCTCATATAACTGCGTCATTGAAAAAATAAAAAGTTATAACTGTTGAAACGCAGGTCATTAACTACTTTTCAGGCGTTCGGCTTAAGGGGTTAAATCTGCAGCATCTCCATTTCTATTGCAGATTTCATGTGTGGGATAAATTATGTTATCGTTAAATAGATCGGACTTTTAGCAATGTTTCGATACCAACTAGGGGTATTTTAACTGTAGATGTATCTTTTATGACTTTTTTTTTTTACTTTAATACTTGACCACTAGGGGGCAGAATGCCTTGTTCTATTTGCAGCAGTACTATTGTATTGCTGTATATCGGATTTTAATTCATTCATTACCTATTACACTCTGCCATAGGCAGCATGTAACGTGTACATACATGGCAGCTGCAGAAGCTGGGAGGGGGGGAGCGTTTAAAATGTTAACAGCAGGGACGAAGCCGAATCCATCCCTGCTGTTAGCGGGGGCAGCCGGCTGTACTGAACAGTCGCACACTGCTGCTGTACAGCACACTCTCAGGCCGGCAGGAGCCTGGCAAGTAGCGGCAGGAAGCCAGCAGAGGGATTTAACCCTTTAAATACTGTCGGCGGCTTCCTGCAGCATCGCTCCTCTTCACCCCCCTCCAGCCCAAAAGAGCACATTCAGACTATAAGCAGCACCCTAATTTCCCCCAAAAATTTTTGGGGAAAAAAGTGCGTTTTATAGTCCAAAAAATATGGTACATGCAATACCAGGCAGCCCATGACAATGAAAGCCAAGGTATAGTAGACAAAACAAGAAAATCAGCGGGGAAAGTACACCGAAATTTATATAAAGCATCACGGATTCTTTCACTGGTGCTGCACAACTAAAACTTGGAGCCTGACACAGCAAACTTCCGTTTTGAACAAATGTGAACAATTATCAGAATAATCCTAGGAAGGAATTCGAAGCAAGCAAGAGATTGCACTTGAGTAATGGCAATTATTACTTTCACTTCATATACCAAGGAATTCACTACCCCAGTCAGAGGGAACATTTTACCAGTTAACTACCTAGTTCCCCTTTTTTAACACTCCTTCTAAGATTTCCCACATTCAGCAAGTTGTCATTAGTAAATTTAGCTGACTACTATAATGTTTGTTTCCGTGGACTTTTCTGCATTTTGTTAAAGGGAACACCTAAAAAAAAATGGCCTATTGCCAAAGATGAAGCAAACATACGAAGATAAGCAAGAACAAGAATGATGTCATATCCCTCGACATCTTGAGCCTTTTTGGGGCCTTTTGACAGGAATCTTGAGAAATACAACCTTAAAAAGGTTTAGGGAAGGGAGCAAAACTGTAACCATCAGCAATAAAAGGCAAAGCAGTCATGAAATAAAAAGAAGGGTAAAAGCACCCAAAATGCATAACACGAAGTTACATGTATATTAGGCTAGGTTCACACCACAATGTGATTCTCAGGTGCAAGTATCCGTTTGGATATCTAAAAAAAAGTATCCTGACAGATGCATAGGGAATAATAGGGCAAACTTAGTCCCCTCTGTATCACATCTGCTCTAATTCCCAAACAAAATGCACTTTCTGTGCTGGAAAATAACTTGTGCCCCTGATAAATATGACTAATTAAAGAGGTTTTCTCACTATGGTGATTAGCTTTCAAAATTTAGGGACAGGTAAATACTTTTTCTTAAATACATTGCTCATATGATATTGCAATGGTCAGGCGATAAGAGATTTTTATCTGCTCTGAGTGCACACAAGTGTCTCTAAGTTACCATCCATATCTCCCTTTCTGGTTAGTGAAGTCACCATGGTCCAAAGGAGCAGGGTATTTATCTCTAACAAGATTATATTAATTGTTTACCTTTGAAAAGCACTTGTTTTCACTGCTGTGAGGTCAGTAGCATTATTTACTTAAAGGGGTTGTCTCGCTACAAGGATTGCTTTTTATGTTAAAGATCTTGCAAAAACTAATCGCTCTGCAAAATATGTCCATTAACAGTGTCCTACCTATTCCTAGATATACCCTCCATGTATGGGCTGCATCAGCTCCTCAGGTTGCTATAGATCTGTTAACTCTCTCATGATAGGCTGCCAGGACTGGTTGCTATAGCTACAGACCTGGATTCTACTGCAGCCTAGTAGAAGCCAGTAAACACGCCCCAGAATTCAAAATGAAACCAAAAAAAACAAAGGGCTGAGTAAGATTTAACAATGTAGTGAGACAGCCCCTTTAAAAAAAAATTACTTTTCCCTTTTTTTCTCATGTAACGCTAAGCTGGGAAATTAATCAGCTGATGTGCTAAAAACTGCAAAAAAATAAACCCCCCCACTACCAAACTAGAAAGTTTTAAGGCTGAAGCAAACCCATTAATGTAAAATTCTGCAGGGTTGAAAAACCCCTTTAATAATTAAAGAACAAATAAACCAAAGCGGGCCAGAAAAATTTTTCCTTATGCAGGTGTATTCACACATTTTTGGTTTTTTTTGGGCGGAAAAAACTGCATCCGGGAAAACAAAAATGCTTTTTTTAACCATGTTTTTTGGGGGCAATTTTCAATATGGAAATTTAATTATGCTTTTTCTGTACATTTAAAAACATGTAAAATAAATGTAAAAACTACATATTTCCAATTTACCCCCATTTTGCAAAAAACAAAAAAAAACACGAGGTTTCCCCCAAATTTTAATTTTTTTAAACCCTGAAAATAAAAACCAACATGTCAATACACCCAGGGGAATTTACAACAAAAAAAGTTTTCTAGGCGCGGGCCTCATAACCTTGCCCTTTAGAAATAGGTTTAATACTTCATACACCAAATTTGAAATTTTCCCATATGAACTTCATTTGCCCATTTTTCCCCAAGCATAACCTTTTAAAAGAATGAATGAAGTATCATTTATAGTCCCAATCCATATATTTTTAAACCCAAATGAAATACAAATTTTTCCCCATAAAAAATATAAACCCAAATTTTAAAACTAAAATTTAAAAGGGAACTGCCCAGTTTTCCCCCCCACTTTTTGGACCCAAAACTTCTGAAAAATTTTTACCATACTTTTTCTAAAAAAAGGGAGGGCTAAAAAAAAATAAATCACAAGACTCTCCAAAATCACCGTAAGGCCTGGTTGACATTTACATCATTTTTTCCCTTTTTTGCCCCATGGGAACCAGGGGGAAACCAAGAATAATGGTGGGGTTTCATGACAAACATCAAAGGCACCCAGTGGAGACCATTAAGTAAAATAAGGTCTCTAGGTTTTTTAAACCCTTTTTTAAGGGTGAATAAAAAAAAAAATAGCATTTTGACATTTTCCCTGCCTTTTTTTGGGACAGAAACAAAACAGACCCCCAAACCCAAAAATTTTAACCAGGGCCTAAAAAAAATGAAAAAAGGGGCAAAAAAAAAGCGAAAACCATTTCATTAAAATTCAACCCCAAATTTTAAACTTATTTTCTGAAAAGAACAGATTTTTCCCCTTTTTAAAACCACTGTGAAAAGATTATTGGTGGCTTCTTTGAAACTTTACAGCTAAGATGTATATAGGATCATCCACATACAAGCAAACTGGAAAAATACTGGTAGTACTACTATTACTAAAACTATTACTACTAGGAATAATAATATGAAACAAATCTGAGTGAAAGGGTTTTTGGTCAAAACACGCGTCTTGGGGCCCGTGTACCTGTGTCCCCCGGGCAAGACTCCATGTTTTTAGAAGAATGCCTGATCAGCCCCCGGCCAGCCCCATTCACTTTCATTATATATGCCGCAATAGGCGGGAAAAAGTAAAGAAAAGTCACTTTCTTTCCCCCCGTTTTCCCGGGCCAGGGAAGGCAGCAGGTATTCATAGCTCTCTATTGAAAACCACTGTAAATTAAATCGAAAAATACATTTTTTTTCGGGGTTAAAGGGACCAAACCCCCTAGGCTTGAGGAATAAAAAAATTAAAAAATATATATAAATATATTTATAAATATTTAATATATATATAAAAATATATAAAATATAAAAATTTTAAAATTTAAAAAACACACATACAATAAACAAAATAAAACCCCAACAAAATATACACACATATCCCATATACAAAAACAATAAAATATTTTATACACATACTATAACACACATACATAGATTTTAAAAAAAATATAAACATACAAAATAAATATATATAAAATATATATAAATATACACATACATAAATTAAGCACAAAAATTTTATAATAAATTTTA
Organism: Phyllomedusa bahiana; assembly: GCA_025379985.1. Taxonomy (NCBI): domain Eukaryota; kingdom Metazoa; phylum Chordata; class Amphibia; order Anura; family Hylidae; genus Phyllomedusa; species Phyllomedusa bahiana. The sequence continues at coordinate 17,992 of JAODAL010012404.1, forward strand.
ATATATAAAAATACACACATATAAATCCCAACACATATATATAATATTTTATATAAAATATATATAAACACCCACAAACATATATACACACAAAACATAATATAAACCCAAAACACATAATATATATATATATAAATAAATATATACACACACAACCATACACACATTTTAAATATAAATATTTTATAAATATATATTTTCCCCCAAAAAACCATACACAAAATAAAATACACCCCCATAAAAATTATACACAAAACCAATCCCCATACATATTTTAAACACCATACACAACCCCACACATATAAAAAAATTTTATAACCCCCACAACACACATATATATATATATAATAAATAAAACACACATATACACATACCTATATATAATATATTATAAAATATACTAACAAAACCACATACATATATAATATTTTATACACCCCTACATACACACATACATATATAAACACATACAAAACCCCATATAAAAAATAAAAATATATAATATATATATTTTTTTAAATTTTTTATAAATTAAAATAAAACACATACATAACCACATACATAAAATATTTTTAAAAATAACACATACAAAACACACATACACACATACATATATATATACACCCTTTAAAATTATACATATACATACAAACATATATTATAAAAAATATATAAAACAAAAACAAAAATATAATAAAAATAATATAAATATTTTAAAAATAAAACACAAACATAAAATATATAAATATACATATATATACAAAACATATAATATAATATACATATATAAACATCCATAATAAAAATAATACATATAAAATACATACAAAATATAAAAACAAATAAAAAATACATTATAATATATATATATACATATAAAATTTCATACATAAATACATATAAAATACATACATAATATATACATATATAAAACATACATATATTAAAACATATATATACTTACAAATAAAAAATACATTAATTAATACATACATATATAATAAATATCAAAAAATATACAACAAAATTTTATAATATAAAACATATATAAAACAACATATATTATATAAAATACATAATAAAACAACATAAAAAATAAAATATTAAAATATTAAAAACATTATATAAATAAAAAAACAAAAAACCCCAACAAAATACAAAAGCATAATTCCCCCCAATAAAAACCCAAAAAACCCCCCAAAAAACCCCCCAAAAAACAACAAAAAAACCCCCCAAAAACATCAAAAAAAAAAACCCCAAAAACATACAAAAAAAAAATAAACAAAATTCCCCAACAAAAAAACCAATAAAAACCCAACAAAAAAAAACCAAAAACCCCAAACAAAAAAACAAAAAAACAACTAAAAAACCCCCCAAAAATCCTTTTTACAAAAAATTAAAAAACCCCCACAAACCAACAAAAAAAAAAAACCCCCCCAACAACAAATAAAACCCCTTCCCCCCAAAATACACACAAAATTAAAAACCCACCCCACAAACACAAAAAAAAATAATCACAAAACAACAAAATTTTAAATTCCCCAAAATTAAAACCCAAAACCCCAAACAGAAAATTCCCCCCAAAAAAACCCCAAACCAAAAAACCCCAACCCAAAAATTAACCCACAACAAAAAACACAAAATTAACAATTTTCCCCCCCCAAAAAAAACCCCCAACAAAAAACCCCCCCAAAAAAAAACCCAAAATTTAAAACCCTTCCCCAAAAACCCCCAAAAACTCAAATTAAAAACAACAAATTTTAAAAACCCCAACCCCCAACCCCCAACAAAAAAACAATAAAAAAGAAACCCCAAAAACAACAAAAACAAAAACCCCCCAAAAAACCCCCCCCAACCCAAATTCCCCCCAACAAACAACAACATTAAAAACAAAAAAAAAAAAAAACAAAAAAAATTAAATAAAACTTTTTTTTAAAAACCACCCCCCGGCCCATTTTTTGGACCCCCATTAAAACCAACCCCCTTTTCCCAAACCACCCAACTTTGGGGCATAAAATTAAACAAGGTTTTTGCAACAAGCCCCAATTGGTACCAAGGGCCCAAAAAAGTCCCAAAGAAAATTTTCCCCACACCCTAACCCCAACCACCACCCCCCTAACCAAACCTTTGTTTAAAAGGGCCCGGGAGGATCCATGTTTTCATTTTTGTTGGACCCAAAACATTCTGACCCCCCAAACCCAAAATTTTCCAGCAGAAATCGGGGAACCACAAACCAAAAGAACTTTTTTTTTTTTTAATTTTCTACTTCCCATTTAAATTAGTTTGGGGGAAAATTTGGGGAGCCCCCATTTCCTGTTTTTAGTTTAAAGGAGGGGCACCCCCCCGTTTTTTTCCCTTTTCTGTGCCCCTTTCTCCCTCAAAGTTCCCCCAAGGGCGGGGGCGTTCAGAGAGTCTTTTTCTGCCTCCCTTTGGGTTGTAAACGGGTGGCCTTTTTTAAAGTCACGTTTCCTTTCTAAGCTCAAATTTTCAGTCTGCCCATTCTTTTTTGACCTCCCCATAAAACAAGGCATTTCCCCCCCCCCGGGACTGCCGCTAAACGGGATTTTTTTCTTTTTGGGGACCATTCTTTTTGTAAACCCTAGAGAGGTTTGGGTTTTTTTGAAATCCGGGAAACACAGTTTCTAAAAATACTCAACCACCCCTTCTGGCACCAACAACCATGCCAGGGCCAAGGCACTCAATCAAACCCTTTTTTCCCCATACTGATGCTCGTTTGAACTGAAGGAGATTGTCTTGACCAGTCACATGGGCCCAAATGCACTGGGGTTGGCCCCCCATGTTAAATTTGGGCTGATTAGAAATTTAAAGTGTTAACAAAGGGATTGGACGGGTTACCCCCAAAAAAGTGGCCCCGGGGAGGTATATATATAAAATACACACACACACATAATAATATATATAAATTTAAAATATTATATATAAATAAAATACACACACCATACATAATATACTACATATAAAAGAAATAGGGAAAAGAAGGAGAAAAAACGCACCCAAAGTGAAATATGTACACACATGTTTATTTGTGAAATATCGGTTGCGCTTTCCTTTAGGGGTTTGTGCGGATAAAAAAGGCCCCAAACCCCCCAAAAAAAAAAAAAAAAAAAAGCCATAGATCTCCTCATAATTTCCCCCCGTCTTGGGCATTTTCCAATGTAAAAACTCCCCGGGGTGCCAATTTTTTTGGTGTTCGTTTGTAAATAAACCCCCTTTTAAATCCTGTGACGAAAAAAAAATTTAGAAAAATTCCCTTTTCTTTTAAATCAAATTATTGTTTAACTTTTTTGATCCAGGGGCACTTGGGGGCATTCAATAAAGTGGGGCGTTTTATATGTTTCATTGGGTATAAAAGTCTTAAAGGACCCTAATCACAAATTAAAAAAGGGGGAAAACCCAAACAAAGTGTAAACGAATATTTTAAGGGGGTGCAAACAAAAAAATTTTGGGGACCTTAAAAAATCACTCCCATAGATTTTAAATTCCCCCGGGGAAAAAAACCGAATAGATTTCCCAAAAACTCAGAAAAGGGATTGTTTTGGGATGTATACATTAAAAAATTTTTAATCCCCCAGGGGCTCAATGAAAAAAGTAGGGAAATTTAACCCAACTAGTCCAACTTCCCAAAATCACAAAACATCTTTTTTTGGGTTTTAAAATTTCCCTCTAATACTAATAAAATTTTAGTCGGGTTTTAAAAAATAAAACCTTTTTTTAAAAAACCCCCCCCCAAAAAGTAAGGGACCCCTTACATCTTTGGGCTAATTCCCTTTTCCATGCTTATATACAACTAGAACCCCCCGGGGGTCTCTTTTTGGGAAATAGTAAAATATAAAAATTTAAATTTTCCCCCATTTAGTGAAAATCCCTCAGGGAATTGATAACTAGGAGGGTTTAACAAATTTTTTTAACATAATTTTTAAAAAATTTTTAAAATTTCCTAGTTTTTAAAATATGTAGAAAATTTTAAAATTGGGGGTTAAAAATCCGAAAATTAAAAATACTTGGTTTTTTGGGTTAAAAAATTTTTAGAACACTTAAAAAATAAAACCTCAATAAGGGGGTCTTTTTTTTATTTTGGGTCGTAAAAACAAAGAAACATAAATTAAAACTGCTTTTAAAAAATGAAACCCTGAGGTGAGGAAAACACAAATATTATTTTTATAAACAAAACCCCAAACCCAAGAAACTTTGGGTGCAAAATACAAAAAAAACTACTCATAAACTATAGCAGGGGGTTTTTAAAAATTCGCAATAATTTTAACATTAAAAAACCCAAACGAATGTAAGTACCGAAATGAATTTACCACATCAAATTTTTTTAAATGTTTAAGATAAATATATTTTGATTGTTTAAAAAGATCCCCCCAAATTTTAACAAAAAAGACAGGAAACCCCCGACAAACTATTTTAGAAAAAACTACTTTTGAACCAAAAATATTCCAGCAATACTTGAGAAAAAAAATGTTCAAATTTAATACATATAAAGCTACGATATCTGCCACACTATTTTTTGGGTTTAGTTAAGCGCAAAAATATGAGATAAATGGGGCCGGGAGGGTTAATGAATATTACAGAATATAAAATATAGCAAACTCATTTTGGGTAAAGTCAAACATTCCCAAAATCGCAAGAGGTTGGGTTTTTAAAAAGTCATTTTTGCGATATACTCTTTTTAATGCTTTTAAAGAAAATGTTTTGGGAAAAAAAACTTTTAACTTTTAAAAGGTTGCAATTAAAAGGATTGATGAACAACTGACCTGATTAATTTTGTAAATTTAACTTACTATAAAAGCCCGCCAAGTAGGGGGAAAAAGGACTATGACCTCTGATAATGCGGGTGTGCCGCGAGAAACGCGTTTTGGTTTTATGCATGTTTTTTTTTGGGAAACAATCACTTTTAACTAAAAAAAAAATCCAAAAAGGAATAGTTTTATTTTTTCCTTTTTACCCTCGAAGGGGCGTGAAATCCGGTTTTTTTTATTTTACTATACATACATATATATAACACACATACATTAAAAACCCTAAAATAAAAATACCACACATACAAAAAAATATAATATTAAAAATATATTAAAAACACATACTTTTACATCAATAAATTTATAACACCCCATACAACATATATTATAAAATATAAAAAGATATAAATATAAAATAAATAAATAAATTTTAATATACAAGTGTTTCAACACATACAAAAAATTTTTAATATACATATACATACATATATTTTTTCACATAAAATACATAAATAAACAAACATATACATACATATAATTTTAAAAATACACATACAAAATATTATATACAACCCACAACAACAATTAAAATATATATACACAAAACATACATAAAACATAAAAATAAAATATCTAAAACACATAGATATACAATCTATATACATACATCACACATAAATTTTTACAAAAATATAAAATATATAAATATAATAAAAAACACACACACATAAAATACATATATATAAAATACTTTAAAAATATATATATTATATATAAATAAAATAAATTATATATATATATATTTTATATATAAAAATTTTATAAAAAATACCCTCAAATAAAACCCTGATTTCCAAAAATTTTTTTTTTTGGGTATCTTCCCAAATTTAAAAAGGGTTAAAACTGGAGTTTAAAGGGCCCCGTGCATTATATAACTTGAATAAGTTTTCAGTTTTAAAAAGGGTAAAAAAAAAAGAAAAATTTTTGCCCGTTCCAAATTTTAAAAGGTGACCTAAAATGTTATGTTTTGTAAAAGAATTTTTAAAATATAAAATATAAAATAATTTTAAATAAATAAATTAAAAAAAACCCCACACCCATTTACCCCACACCCAAGAACTATTAAAAATCCGCACACACACCCATAAAAATAAATTTTAAAGTAAAATAAATTTTAATATATATTAAATATATAAAATAACACACACACCCAAAACACCCATTTAATAAAAAATAACCAACACAAACCAAAAAATTTTAACTAAAAAAAAAAATAAAAAAATTTCACCACACCCAAAAAATTTCACACAAAACTAAAAATTTTAAAAACACAAATAAAAATTTTATATTTTTAAAAATTATAAAAAATAAAAAAAAATATAAAAAAACATGTTTTTTTTACTTGCATTGGGGATAAGGGGGAAAAAATTTTTGTAAATTTTCGGGGGAAAAAACTAGATTTTGGGGGACAAAAAGGGGAAAGGAGGAGAAGTAAAAGGGGGACGGGAGGAAAAACTAAAAATTTATGTTTTTTCAGGGCAAAGAGGGGAAACTGAAAGGGGACGTGGAAGAGCACGATTCATATAACAGGCACAAAAAAGGGTTGGGGGCGGCGGGAAAAAAAGAAGGGGAAAAACTGATTTTAAGGGTTTAATCTGCAAAAAGTTTACAGTTCAAGGGAACTCTCAAAATGTGGATTAAAAAGTGTCAGAGCAAGTGACAAACCATCATTAGGCTGAAAAAACAAGTCAATAAGCAGGAAAAGTAGAAACTTTAGGGATGGCCAAGTCAATTTAAACACCAAGTCTACATCAAGAGATGCTTTTACAAATCTAAATGCAAGGGTTAAACCCCAAAGGGACAAAAGACCAGGAAAACCAAAACCTGCCTATTTTGGGACAGATTTTTTAGACAATAAAAAACAAAGTTAAAATGGGAAACCCTAAAGATGGGGAAGAGACCAATAGGAAAAAGGAAGGGAAGGGCTTACAATGTGAAGCATAACATCTGTCACACAATTTTTGAAGTAATTCAAAGGGGATTATCAGTTTTGGGGCCCCTAAATTTAACTGGGTCACTTCCGGGCAATGAATTGGGCCAAACCCCAAAAATGTAGTGGGATGTATTCTGAAGTATATAGGGCTTCACTTTCTACTCAAATTAAGTAAAATGCTGAAAAAAATGATAGGACAGAGCTTTACCCCGCATAAAAATCCAAATTAAACCCCTGTTATAACCCCAAAAGAAAACGAAAAGCTTCCTTTAAAAGCAAAAATAAATTTAGAAAAACACAAAAACAAAGCAACTCAAAAACAGCCCACAGTAAGGCATTATTCCACAGCGAAAATTTTAAAATTGATTGAGGGGAGGCTGAATCTGTGTTGATTTCCCAATGCAATCTGCATGCATCCCACCGGGGGTCCTTTTTCCCCAAAATGGGGGAAATTCCCAAAATTTTAGTTTATACTATTAATAAGTTAATTTTTTTTCCCCCTAAAAACCAAAGAACCTTTTCAAAGCATCCCCCCTTTTTAAACGAAAATTTCCCACATGGATTGGACATCAGAACCCATGTTTGGTAGACAGCATGCATATCTACAGCAAAAATATTTCCATATAAAGTCAAAATCTATGCCAGAAATCCAAGGGTATTGTTAAGGATTTCTAACACAGACGCATAATCAATTGTGTGAACAAGGCCTTTTTTGCCACAGAGCGTATTTGTGCAGTTTTTCCCTGTTCTTTTCTATGGCAGTTCCGAATATAACTGAAACAATTTGCTTGGCTAAAATTGAAACCCCCCAAAGACATGAATAGGGGAAGCGCTGCCCAAGTTCGGCATCACTCATTCAATTTTCCCGGGTCAAAATCCAGCTCCAAGTTAGCCTCAAAAACAGTATTTTGCTTTGTGGGGAAACCCCTTCAGTGCCTGGTTTTAAAACATCTTTTCAAAGGGGGAATCTAAACCCTGACTTTAAAATAACCCCCCGGGGCAAACTAATTGCATCCAGGAAACAAATTAAAACCTTCAAATTAAATTATGATCGTCTTTTCCCAATTACTTTTTTAAAAATCTGTGAAAAATTTGGGGACTTTAAAAAAAAATTGGGGTCGAGTTCTGGAAATGGAAAAATTTTTTGGGTTTAAAACCCTTTTTTTTAAAAAAAGGGGAAAAATTTCACTTCAAATCACAGATTGATGGTTTTGATTCAAATCTAAATATGGTGCAAAACAGAGGCAAAAATTTGGAAAAGGAGTTTTGGGAAAAAACTCTAAAGCACTTTTATTCCAATGTGCTTTGTAAGATTACTCTCTCAGTAAAAGGGATGTTTTACACCCGGGATAATTTTCGGGGGGTAACCCAAAAGGAGCTCGCCGGGCCCCCTAGAATTCATTACTAACCCGGGCAAAATTCGCATTTTGGGAAAATTTACATAAACCCCTTATCTCCCCCCCCCGGGGGATATTTGTCCAGCCCGGGAAGAGGAACATAATCCCTAGTTCCTATGAAACGTGGAATTCCGAAATTTTTTGGGATGTATACACCCCGGGATTGAGCGCATTAACGGCATTAAATATGGGCCAAAATACGTCCCAGTTTCAGCTGTGTCAACATAGCCTAACAGTGATTGGAACAGAGCTGCTGACAGGGTTCTGCTCCTGGCAAGTTAGCCGTGGCACAGTCACATTTTGGTTCAGGTAGATGCATTATGTGCGCCGTGTCTTAAACGGCAACGTTGTATATTGATCTTCTGCTTCCTCTTCAAAATAGTTAATGGAATCCAACAAATGTTGCTTACTTGGTAACGAATAAATAAATGAACCTACATTTGGATGATTTTTCATGAAATGTTTACAGCTACTTATCAAGTCATCTATAACATTCTGTTGCTTAGAAATCATGCTAGCAGCTAATCTCTGCTAACATCATTACAGGATTACAGTGGTTGTGATGGCATATTTAGACTGTAACAGAATTTGTGACAGAGGCTTGGGACAGAGCCTTCAACAAACATTTAAGCAGACTTTAAAAAAACAGGACAGTACTGGGTGCAGCGCTATACTTCCTGTCAAAATGACAGACAGCATGACTGACACTAACAGACCCTATTATAATTCAGGGTGCCAGTGCTGCATCATGGTATTTTGTATGAACTTGAACCAGGACTTGAATGTTGACAAAACTTAAAAAGGGTATTCTCACCACAATGAACAGCTTTAGACACGTAGGCAAAGTTAAATAAAAACTATTAACAAATACATTCCTATTTTTACTTCTGTTCAGAGCTAGAGAAGTTCTTATATCCTGTTTATGTATACAAGCTTCTCTAAGTTACTGACCACCTCTCTCTTCTCTAACAGGCTTTAGGCGAGGTCCACACAGCATAATCCAATGGCATTTTGACATTGCTGGACTACGGTTTTTGGCGCAGATTTGTGCAAAAGCCGCAGTTTTCAGATTTGCCATCGCACCTGTACATTCAATATATGGGGCCCGACAAAAAATCCCAGCAGAATATACAACATGTTGCATATTCCGCTAGATTTTAAACCCGATGGTAAGAATAGAATACATAGAATATAGCACAGATTTTTCATTGCTGTCAAAGATGCACAGTATACTGTCAGATTTTCGGCCAATTCAAAATAATGAAACGGCCGAAAATCTGACTGTAAAGATATGCTGTGTAGACATAGTCTTGGAGCCCTGTTGTTATCAGCTGTACATGAGTTTGCTTATCTTTGTTACTAACTTTAACCCTTGAGAGCTCTGTAGCCTTCTGCCCTGCTGTTTCAACCTTTAGATTACCAATGTCCCTCTAACAAGCCCAGCTAGGAATAGCAGAGCTGAAATGTCAGTCACTGCTATAGAGCTGCCCCCAGCCTGAAAAGGAAGAGAGAGTCGGATGCTGGCTGTGAAGATCAGGCTCTGTGAAACAGCTCGATTCCAGGATCCTTATCTCTTGGCTAGAGTGGAGCGTGGCTACAAAGAGTGTCTCTGGCTCTGGAAGACCTGTTCTGTTCTGCATCACATAGACAGGCCATTGATTTTAAATAGGCACTATGTAATGCTTGATTTCTCCTTTAGTCGCACTGCAGATAAACTGAACACTTTCTGCTAGGTTTTTCCATAAATTACAGCTTTATCCTAGTTTTTCCAGCCTATTGTCAAGGGACCCTTTTAACAAATAAGAGTTGTCCATAGCAGAGAAACCCTTTAAGATTACCATTTCCTGCATTGGACATAACAGGAGCCAGTAGTCTAAGGCCTTGTTCACACAGCACATTTTCTTGGCAATCTTGAGTCGTATTGCATGCACAAGTCTACATAAATTCCACTCATAAATCGTGTCTTATTATTTACAATGTAAATTTACATTGAACGGGGATAATTTAGGTCTAAAAACACATTGAAATCTTCCACATACAAAACTGAAATCATGCCCTAAATGCATCTGCGGACCAGCACATATTGTTAAATGCCAGAGCAGTCTAGTGAATGGGGTGGAGCAGGCATTTTATCTATTTAGTTCCTTTCGTTTACATACAAAAGTTCCAACACATTCCACAGTGTAGTACACAGACTGCCATAACCCACATCAGACAGGACAGGCAGAGGACAGGCATTGGTGTCGTTCTGCCTGCTCCAGTATACAGCAACGCGTCAGGGAGCCAAGAATGCATTTTTATTTTACTACAAGTTTGTATAATTAGTATACTAAAACAAAATTATATTCACAGTAAATCCAAACTAAATATAGGAGGAGTGTAGTAACTCACCCAGTATATCACAGCAGGTCATCTAGGTCTGGGCTCAATTGCTGTATAGGTTATAGTCACATAGCTGCCAATTTCAAAAAACCCTCCTTTCTGGTCTTTGACTTCTACTGCCACAATCTTTTCTGTGGCCTCCTGTCTAGCACTCCCTTCAATACATCCTCAAATCTGCTGCACGGCTGATCCACTTCTCTTCACACTACTCCTGTGCATCTCCCCTCCCCTGCCAATCTCTACACTGTCTAGCCATTGCACGGTGAATTCAGTTCAAGTTACTAACCATGACCTAAAAGGCTCTCTATCACCTCTCCCCCTTCCCATACATCTCTGCCTTAATTTCTAGACACCTTCACTCATGCAATATTCAATCCTCATAGGATCTTCCGCTCTGCTCTCTTCTTATCAGCTCCTCACATAACCGTCCTCAAGACTTCTGTGCTTCGCCCATATTCAGGAACTCGTTGCCCCAACACAGCAGATTCTCCTCCACTTTCACTAGTTTCAGGCTATGTCTACACTGCAGTGGCCGAAAACCGACCTGAAAAACAAATCCTAAAAACATTCATAAAACTGAGTTTTTTGTCCACTGCCTATCAAAAGCTGCTGAAAAAAGCAGCCGTTCTTTGGCGCGTATTGCGTTTTTTTGTTCGTTTTTGCATCGTTTTTAGCAGAAATGCACAGCATTAGATTTGCTGTGTATTTCTGCGAATAAGTGCCAAAAACCGTCCGCCGCTTTACATAGACTCCAATACTAAATTTTCTGGCCTGCTCAGTCATGTTTTGCAACATGTTTCAAACAAAGGCCAGCAAATAAAACGAGCAGAAAAAAGACGCTCTGTGGAGACAACAAGACTTTTTTACTATAGAAGTCTATGGGACCTTTCTTCAGTCGTATTTTTCAGCATTTTTATAAAAAAAAAAAAATATTGAAAAAACTGACGTTTTTGTGTGCACTGGAGACATAGCCTCAAAAGCAACCTGAACACCCATCTCTTCAGGATATCATAAAACCTAAAATAACCCCACTGCCTCTACACAACCCTATAAATACGTCTGTCCCTCACCTTCTGTCTCCCTCTTCTCCACTGTAGACTGTAAGCTCTTGCGGGCAGGGTCTTCTCTTCTTCTGTATCAGTGCGTTACTTAGTGTTATTGCGTTTGTCTTATTTTATGCACCTGAACCCCTTGACTTGTACGGCACCCTGTAATTAATGCTGCTATAAATTAAATAGTAATAAAAAATTGCACGTGGATTCAGTGCAGATTGCAACCCGTATTACATTGTTTACTAATGGAAAATTCACATACCAGTGCAAACAACTGATTTTCCTCAACACAGATTTATTTTCAGCGCTGAAAAAGAACTGAAATGTCAATTCCTGGGGGAGATTCAGTGCTGAATCCACACAAAGTATATAGAGATGGAAAATCTGCCTATAAAATCAGCATCAAAGCCACCTCCAAAATCTGTGCTTACTGATTCTGCAATGTGAACCTATCCTCACTGGTAAAATTATGTTATAAATAGTAACTATCAATAGCCCCGCTAGTGGTGGGATAGTAGCAGAAACTGGTAAAATCCTAAGGAAACAATCAGCCACACTTTCTCACCTTCTATATTTCCTCAGGCAAATGATGCTTTGCTCTGGCTATGATAGATGTCAAGTTGCTATCTAAGAACACATCCCCCCCAGATGATTATCTAGAATAGTCATAGGGTATGTTCACACGGCGTGTTGAGTCCGTGTAACGCTTTTAGATACGTGTTTGGATCCTTCTGTTGGACCCCAAATGGGTCCAAACACGTATCTAATAAATAGCAATGTGATTTATATTGCTTTTAATATGAGACACGCATCTGTGTTCACACGAGTGATTGCCGATGCGTTTCATCGCGTCTTTCGGCTCCGTCCCAAGAATTGACATGTCAATTCTTGGTCCGAAAGACGCAGCAGCTGCGTGTTGGATACGAGTTGGATCCATTTAGGATCCGATTGACGCTGCGTTTTTGGATGCGATCCAACATCAGATCCAAAAATGCTGTGTGAACATACCCTAAGGCCTCGGTCACACGGCTTATTCTGCCGCGGATTGGTGCCGTCCTGCGCGCCGGATTTGCGCTGCAGTACGGCGCCAATCCGCCGCAGCAATTACGGTAATCCACTGCTCTCATTGAGAACAGTGGAATCCGTCCTCCCCGCTCGGCGAATCCGCCGCGGGGGGAGAAAGTGACATGCACATTATTTACGGCGCGGACGCGCCGTAAACAATGCATTGTCTATGGGGCCGGGAGCAGCGCCCCCGCCGCGCTCCGGCACCGCCCCTGTCCCGCCCCTTATTCACGGCGGAGGTGTGCGCTCCATACTTCGCACAACTCCGTCGGGAATAAGTCGTGTGAACACGGCCTTAGAGGTTTTCCTACCACTTCCCACTGGACTGAAATAGAATCTTAACCATTACTTATCTCTCCCATCACCATCGTTCTAGCACTTGTGTTCCTCCTTGTACCTTACTGATGACATCCCGTTTATGGATCACATGATGCTGCAGCCAATCACTGACCTCTGTGGTCACATGCTGTACATGCAAGCATGTGACTGCTGAGGCCAGAGATTGGCTGCAGTATTATGTGATCACTGAACGTTACATCTGAACTCAGCCTAAACTAAATTTTGTAGCCATTTACTGTTCAGTGCAGGACTGTGCTTGACTGCAGTAGTCAGGCCCGCCATACAGGGGGTACAGGGGCTACTGGTGTAGGGGGCCCGGTGAAACAAGGGGGCCCGCAGCTAGCAGGCCCTCTTGTTTCACAAAATAGCCAGCCTGAGCGGGCCCCGTGGCTCAGAGTGTGAGGAGAGGGGGCGGCTGTGCTCCGAGTCGCTGCAGCGTCTGTCACTTACTTCTCCTGCAGTCTGTGAAGGGAGTCGAGAGAGAGGAGTAGAGATAAAAGAAGAGAGAGAGAGAGAGAGACTCCATTCACAGACTGCAGGAGAAGTAAGTGACAGACGCTGCAGGGACTCGGAGCCCGGCCGCCCCCACCCCTCAAATTGTCTGATACTGTGGGCACCCCACCAAACCCCCACTGCACAAACCACTGCGCATCAAAGCCCCTGGGCCCACTGAGCCCCCACCGCTGCACCAAAGCCCCTGGGCCCCACTGAGCCCCACCGCTGCACCAAAGCCCCTGGGGCCCACTGAGCCTCCCACCGCTGCACCAAAGCCCCTGGGCCCCACTGAGCCTCCCACCGCTGCACCAAAGCCTCTGGGCCCCACTGAGCCTCCACCGCTGCACCAAAGCCCTGGGCCCCACTGAGCCTCCCACCGCTGCACCAAAGCCCTGGGCCCCACTGAGCCGCCCACCGCTGCACCAAAGCCCCTGGCCCCACTGACCTGACCTCCCACCGCTGCACCAAAGCCCCTGGCCCCACGGGAGCCTCCCACCGCTGCACCAAAGCCTCTGGGCCCCACTGAGCCTCCCACCGCTGCACCAAAGCCCTGGGCCCCACTGAGCCTCCCACCGCTGCACCAAAGCCCATGGGCCCCACTGAGCCTCCCACCGCTGCACCAAAGCCCTGGGCCCCACTGAGCCTCCCACCGCTGCACCAAAGCCCCTGGGCCCCACTGAGCCTCCACCGCTGCACCAAGCCTCTGGCCCCACTGAGCCTCCCACTGCTGCACCAAAGCCTCTGGGCCCCACTGAGCCTCCACTGCTGCACCAAAGCCTCTGGGCCCCACTAAGCCACCCTGCCCGCTGCCACCAAAGCCTCTGGGCCCCACTAAAGCCTCCCTGCTGCCCCTAAACCCTCTGGGCCCCACTGAAGCCCCTCCCATGCACTAAAGCCCTGGGCCCCACTGAATCTCCCCGCTGACTAAAGCCCTGGGCCCCACTGAATCTCCCTGCTGACTAAAGCCTCTGGGCCCCCACTGAACTCCTGCTGACTAAAGCCTCTGGGCCCCACTGAGCTCTCCTGCTGACTAAAGCCCTGGGGCCCCACTGAATCCACCTGCTGGACTAAAGCCTCTGGGTCCATAACCCCTGCCCCGCTGGACTAAAGCCTCTGGGCCCCACTGACCCCCCTGCGGGACATAAAGCCTTGGGCCCCCACTACCACCCCCTGCTGCACTAAAGCTCCTGGGCCCCACTGACCTCCCCTGCTGCACTGAAGCCCCTGGAGCCCCCCTGCTAGCTGCCCAAAGTCCGGGCCCACTGGCTCCTACCGCTACCAAAGCTCTGGGCCCCATGACCGCCCACCGCTGCATCAAACCCCTGGTGCCCACTGAGCACCCACCGCTGATCAAAGCCCCTGGCCCACGAGCCTCCCACCCGCCCAAGCCCTGGCCCCACTGAGCCTCCACCGCTGCACCAAGCCCTGGCCCACGGGCTCCATGCTGCCAAAGCCCCTGGCCCCACTGACCTCCTACGCTGCACCAAGCCCCTGGCCCCACTGAATCTCCGTGGCTAAAGCTCTGGGCCCCCACTGAATCTCCCTGCTGACTAAAGCCTCTGGGCTCCCACTGAATCTCCCTGCTGGCCTAAAGCCTCTGGGGCCCCCACTGAATCTCCCTGCTGGCTAAAGCCTCTGGGGCCCCCACTGGATCTCCCTGCTGGACTAAAGCGTCTGGGGCCCCCACTGAATCGCCCTGCTGGCCTAGAGCCGCTGGGGTCCCCACTGAACCCCTCCCTGCTGCACTGAAGCCCCTGGAGCCCCCCCTGCAGCACTGAATTCCCTGGGGCCTCTCTGCAGCCCCAGCGTCCCTCCCCTCCGGGCCCCAGCTGTGTGGAACCCCACTCAAGTTCTTCCCCTCCTGCTCTGTGGGGCTCCATTTAAGTTCCCTCGTCCTCCCATCCGTGTGGGTCCCAACTTAAGGGGACGTAAATTCTGCAGAGACGAGTCGCAGCCAGGCGCAGTCATGATGGCCGTCTGGGCCGGATGGAGAAGAAAAAGAGAAAGTGAACGACTCCGATCAGAAAAGACGTCTCCTGTGAGTCACTAAATGTAACTGCTCTGTGTGTGGAGCACCTGTGTACACCTGCATCTAACACTATATGGTCACTGTTTGGCAGTAATATCATTCTTATTGTAATTAATTATACTCCGTAATAGTACGGTGGTATGCAGTATCGTTATGGTAGTGATATGTGGCGGTATTATATGGTCTTAGTATATTGTTGTTATTTCTAATATGGGTCTGCATATACTGGTTTGGTCAGTAACATAATAGTGCTGACACGTGGTGAAAATGTGGCGGTATTTGCTGGCCCTTGTATACCTACTGACCCGCACAATATTGATAAACTGTAAAATCCAAAAACAATGGTGCAATTGCATTTTTTTTTTTTGTCTGGGGTTGGGTGACTGGTGAGGAGGCAGGGCGGGGTTGATGGGGGGCCAGACGCTTCAGCTGTATGGGGCCCTGAAATTTCTGATGGCGCCCCTGGCAGTAGCCACAAAGGTATATGTGCACTTCATCACTACAGTCAAATTAAAGGGTTTGTCCACTACAAAAAAAAAACGAAAAAACTATGAGCAGGTCGGGGAGAGGCCAAAACACAAAGAAATCCATGAGTACTGAGTAACAGAGGTTTTAATATTTTATTCCATTTCCTTAGGTCAATTTTTTTCATATCTCAGAAAAGCCCTTTGATATCTGGAGGCCTCTAAAGAAGGTTTTATATTGATACATAAAAAAGCATAAAACAGTTTTGTCCTAATCTGACTTTCCCTTCAGGCGTTGGTTAAAAGTGATTTATTCAACTTGATATCCATTACAAGCAGTAAGCCCATTCCTATGCGTCTTAAGCTGTGCCTGCTCACATGATAACGCACAGTATGATGGTCACATGCACAGTTTTGTGCCAGTGTGTTGTGGGTACCAAGACTCGTTATCTGGCAGCACCCAAATCATTTGGTTCAGTTACAGTTTGAGACAAGCATACGAGCTGTGTGTACCGGGATATTACAGACTGTGACGTCTACATTAGTGAACAATGTAGTGTGGACGCGGAAATGGACAATGACCGAAAAGTGCTGTGACGTTTTTACATGCTGCAAAATACAGTTTAAAGGGGGTATTTTGGGTTACACAAGGTGGCTCCGACTATACATGTGTGATACAAAGTAAACAATTAATTACTGTATTTTTCGGACTACAAGGCTAGGTTCACACGGCTTAATTGCGGGACGTAATTTCGCCCCGCAATTACGCCGTGTGGACGGGGGCGGGGCGGGAGCGGGGGAGTAAGCAGGGGGCCGGCACTTCGCCGGCCCATTGAATATCACTGCTAGCGGCGCGTATACGCCGCTAGAAAAGTGACAGGTGAATTATCTCCCCGCCCGGCGGATTCGCCGGCGGTGAGGGAGACGTAATCCATAGTTCTCTATGAGAACTGTGAATTACCGTAATGAATGGGCCGTTTTCGGCCCGTAATTGGCGCACTTCGGCGCGTAATTACGGACCGAAATACGGCCCATTTAAGCCGTGTGAACATAGCCTAAGACGCACCTAGGTTTTAAAAGGGGAAAATAAGAAAAAAAAAATTTGAAGCAAAAGTGTGGTTGAAGTGTGGTTTCTATTGGGATACACGTGACTTAACTTTTTATTCCAATTTTTGATGGATATTAAATGTCCAAAAAAACACAATTTTAGCGTTTGGAATTTTTTTCTTCTACGGTGTTCAGTGTACGGGTTAAAT
This sequence comes from Phyllomedusa bahiana, assembly GCA_025379985.1. Lineage (NCBI taxonomy): Eukaryota > Metazoa > Chordata > Amphibia > Anura > Hylidae > Phyllomedusa > Phyllomedusa bahiana. Next base: position 35,227 of record JAODAL010012404.1, read on the forward strand.
TATGTTATATTTTAATAGACTGGACTTTTATGGATGTGGCAATACCAATTATGTGTAACTTTTTATTTTTCTTTATTTGTAAAATTACAAAAGGGGTTCGAATTAAACTTTTAATTTTTATTTTAAACTTTTTTTTTACTTGAATACTCAGTCCCCCTAGGACACTTGACCACTAGGGGGCAGAATGCCTTGTCCTATATACAGCAGGCATAGTGTAATAGGCAGGGTGTAATAGGTGTGCATACATGGCCTGCATGAAGCTTCCTGCTGCCATGGCAACTGAGCCCCCCTCCTCAGTCAGCTGGCAGCATTGGAAGTGCTGGCTCCATCCCTGCTGCTTGCAGCGCCCCCACTAAGCGCCCACTGCCTGCCCTGCGCGATCTTGGGCTGGCAGAAGCGTGGAGTGCCGCGATGCTGCGAAACGCCGGCGGCGGGGTTTAACCCTTTAAACCCCGCCTCCAGCTTCTTGCAGCATCGCTCCAGCCTCATGCCAGCCTGAGTATATTCGGACTATAAGACGCACCTCTGCCCCCCCTCCCCCATTTTTGGGGGAAAAAGTGTGTCTTATAGTCTGAAAAATACGGTAAATATTTTCAGTAGTTTCCTACATAATTACTCACCAATCACTGATCCAAAACGTGACTTTGTAGTGTGTCGCGAACACATATGACCTGTAGTTCAGTTTGACCTTTATGGTCAGGCATGCTCAGTTTAGCACTAGTAGTTACAGGACGGTGAGCTATGTGCCATAACAATATGGTATATATAATAATGGGCCATAACAATATGGTAGAGATTTGCTCTTCAGTAGCCAGAAGAATAGAGCCCGATATGGAGCTCAGCAGTGCATGATGGGAACTGCAGTCTCCTACCAACATTACCTGCAGCCATGCCCACAGGCATAAAGCTGCAGTGTGATAAAATAGTCATTATACATACTTATGATGCGAGGTTACTATTATATTGTTGCTCGGTTTTGTCCAAATGCTGAAATACCCCTTTAACTGTGATGTTGCAAATTATCAAAAAAAAACTTGCATTTCTAAAGGGAATCTGTCGGCAATTTTTGTTTTACTAATTAAAACAAGCCCCTGATCCATATTCCTTTCTTCTTTGCCGTTTTTATTTTCTGATTGTAGATTTCTCAGTTCGGTTGTCTGTATATGATTGTGGGGAAAGCATTCTTGCCTGCACTGCATTAACAGCATTTAGTGAGATGCTTTACATTAGTTTAATGGACATAGGAGCCTGTGACCTGGGTCAGTCCCATTGACTTCTATAGGAGAGTTTTCTAGGCATGCTCTGTGATGTGGGAAGAAGTCAGTGTGCAGGGAGGGGGAGAAGGAGAGCTGTGACATCTACTATTCTGTGGATCCTGTGTTATCTATACACATTGGTGTCTCCTTTCAGTGTAACCCGCTTGTACCGAACAGACTACTGAAAATCTCTCTATGCAACAGGAAGTGTCAGACAAGTATTAGGCCAAGTGGCCAAAGTGAAAACTGCAGGACTTCAGAATTTTTTTTTAAATATTGGAAGTGATACGGAAAATGTAAAAAAATACAACCAAATATTCTTTAACTCCTTAATGACCGCCCACCGTCTTTTGATTGCGGGCATTTCAGGTCGTTCGTCTGCAGCGACGTCTTTAGACGTCGCTGCAGGCATCGGAGTTTGCGGCGCTGGGATAGGGGCTGTACTACACCGCCCTGATCCCAGAACATCCCCTGCGAGCACCGGGTAGCGGAAGAAATCTCCGCAACCTGGTGCTTTAACCCTTTGATTGTGTCGGTGCGTTACCACAGCGCAGTCAAAGGGTTCCCCTGCTCTGTCTGGTGATCGGAACACCCGGTCACCCAACAGAGCTCGGGGGAACGGCTGCACAGTCAGCTCTGGGGACCTAGAGTGGCCCCAGAGCTGTCTGTGTATCAAGCCAGGGACCTGGACACACTGTGTGCTGTCCATATCACTGCCTGTGTCAAAGTGACACAGATTATAATGTATTAGTATATATGAATATGCTAATACATTACTAAGTGTTTTAAAAAAAAAAAAATTGTAAAAAAAAAAGTTCTCCCTTCAGGGGATTTAAAAAAAAAAGTTAAAACAGCAAAAGTGTAAAAAAAAAAATAAATAAATAAAATAAATAAAATAAATATTTAATAAAAAAATAATTGTGCATATATTACACACAAAAAAACTTACACATATTAGGTATCCACACGACCGTAATAACCTGTAGAATTTATCTAACAAGTTATTAAATGTAAAATGTGAATGGTGTAAAAAAAAAAAAAAAAAAATTGTAGAATTTTTTTATAAGCGAATTTAAACTATTCCCCCATAAAGTACAACTTGTCTCGAATAAAACGAGCCCTCATACAACCGCGTCATTGAAAAAATAAAAAAGTTACAACTGTTGAAACGCGAGGAGGCAAAAACAAAAAAAATGTTCTGGTCATTAACTACTTTTCAAGTGTTCGGCTTAAGGGGTTAAAAATGATTCTTTAACAATAAGTAATTTTTTGCTGACATTCCCTTTAAGCCCATTTCTGCATGTGTTTTTTTTACATGCTTCTTTTGAAAAAACTGCCTGATGTTCGCTATAAGATGAGGTGCACTACAGATATTGTTTTTTTCCTTTGCAGTGTTTTTTGCCGCTGTGGGGTCAGTTTTTCCAAATGCTGCATTCTGTAGGTGCAGTGCGTTTTGGGTAGCTTGTGACGTTTTTATCCTTGTAGACCTCCAATGTTACTTTTTTCACGCAAAAAATGGTGTACAGGCATGTTGCATTTTCTTTAATGCATTTTTGTGAAGTTTTGCAACATTGGATCCCATGAGTTGCAATGGGGAAAACGTACCTGAGGAAATAAAACCTAAACAAATACATGTACTTCACAAAATGCATAAAAAAACAAAAAAAAGTGTACAATCCTTGATGCTTTTCTTTGGGCCAAAAAGCCTTGCACAATATAAGTGTGAAGAAGCCTTATGTAGATTGCGGTTTAACCTGTTAGTAGTCATCTTCATGACCAAAAGAGCTCTCATAAGGACCATATGCGGGATGTCCAGACATTAGGGTATACTCCAAAATATTCTCAATTGTTTGTCAGCAACACGGCTTACTGATGCTCCAGTGCTTACAGCCATGAGAAAGTCTCTAAACAGTGTAGTGTATACCTTCTGTTACAGAAGATCAATAGTGTAACATTTTGTAACAACTTCCATTGGTCCAAGTAAGAGGAACCAGCTAACAAGCAGTGTCATAGCCGCATCTTCAGACTGCTGACATACTTGGTACTAAGACAAGAACGCAGCTGGTAATGAATCTCAGCTGTTGTACAGAGGTCAATCATGGAAGCAAGAGAACGGCTCTGCTTCTTTACAACATTGGCTCCTATGCCTGCTTGCTAAACGCATCGTTTAATTACGCAGTTAGGAATATGAAGCTGCATTTCCATATTTATAGATTTTATTTACCAGCGTGTTGCCGGTTTACTACATTCCAGAAAAGATTTAACAGTTCAGTTCAAAGACCATTCTTCGAATTGGAGCTGCTCAGACTGAACCTTGAAATATTCTCCAATTCAATGGATATGGTCACAAGTCGAGTACAAATTGTAGTGGCAATGGCTAACATCGCCTGTGAGACATCTAGAATGTAAACTCAGCACTACACATTGCGTGAGCCAGAAGTTCTGGCTGCAGAGCACCGTGCTGCATTCACCGAAGGCCTGGCTGCTGAGCACAGTGCTGCATTCGCCGCAGCTCTGGCTGCAGAGCACCGTGCTGCATTCGCCGAAGATCTGGCTGCAGCGCACCGTGCTGCATTCGCCGCAGCTCTGGCTGCAGAGCACCGTGCTGCATTCGCCGCAGCTCTGGCTGCAGAGCACCGTGCTGCATTCGCCGAAGCTCTGGCTGCAGAGCACCGTGCTGCATTCGCCGCAGCTCTGGCTGCAGGAGCACCGTGCTGCATTCGCGCAAGCTCTGGCTGCGCAGTCACCGTGCTGCATTCGCCGCAGCTCTGGCTGCAGAGCACCGTGCTGCGTTCGCCGCAGCTCTGGCTGCAGAGCACCGTGCTGCGTCGCCGCAGCTCTGGCAGCAGAGCACCGTGCTGCCTTCGCCGCAGCTCTGGCTGCAGAGCACCGTGCTGCATTCGCCGAAGATGTGGCTGCTGAGCACAGTGCTGCATTCGCCGAAGATCTGGCTGCAGAGCTACGTGCTGCAGTCGCAGAAGATGTGGCTGCAGAGCACCGTGCTGCATTCGCCGAAGCTCTGGCTGCAGAGCACCGTGCTGCATTCGCCGAAGCTCTGGCTGCAGCTCGCCTAGCCATGTTGCGTCGTTTTCTATACACACAAGATTCGGTTGCAGTTCGCTGTTCTGAATTCACATAAGATCTGGCTGTAGAGCACTCACACAACTTGGCATTCTACATTGTGTGAGCCTGGCTGAGCATGGTTCTGCAATCACACAAGATCCGCTGCAGCGCGCCGTTCTACATTCGCACAAGATCCGGCTGCAGCGCGCCGTTCTACATTCGCACAAGATCCGGCTGCAGCGCGCCGTCCTACATTCAAACAAGATATTTCTTTTAATCTTTGAAAGTTAACCAATTATTCACTGATTAAAGGGATTTCCTGTGGACCAAAAACTGCTAAGCACTTCTATCATCTGAAATTACCGTAACTCATTCATTTACTTTTATTTTAAATTCAGTTCTAAATAGTAAGAACCTGGTCATATGGTGCAATAAGTCCTATAGTCTCCTCAGTTTTTTGTATGACAAATCAATACAGTCCCATTCATTGGAACTAATCTGCCCCCTTCTGGTTTACAGGACTTGTAATACTTTTGGATCAGAACACAAATGAAAAAGACACTAGGGGGGATTTATCAATAATGTCTAACATTAAGACAGTCTTACATTGCGCCAGATTTATCTAATGTTGATGAATCTGCCACATGCTAGAACCATGTAGTTTAATTTTACATGCCAGAATTTTGGTGAATGCTAAACCATGTCCCTTTTCCATGAAGCCACACCCCTTTCGACTGTATGAGGCGCAGAAGTGTCTAGAACACATAACAGCACACAAATGTTCCTAAAATGTTTTTTACTCTAAATACATAGAAAAGTTACTTAAAAAAAACCCTGCACTTTACTATTTGAGCTAAGGTACATAATCCCATTAAGTACAAAGAGATATGAAATACATGCAGTTTTATGTGGATTGTGATGCAGAATATATGTAAGAAGTATGCCGTGCAAACATGGCCTTAGGACATGTCCCCACTGCACGGGTTTTCCGCCCATGGTCCGGCCACAAAACATTGAGCAAGTACAATGTTCCGTCCGGTTTCCGGACGGAATCTGTGCATCTCAATGTGAAGGGGGAGGGCTTTTCTCCACTCATTGCGGAGAAAAGCCGTCCACCCCGCGGCCGTGGGGACGGCCGCAAAACAGGACACATACCAGCCGGCAAACCGACCGCTATTTGTCCTGTGCAGTGGGAACGCGCCCTAAAGCACTTAAAAAAGGATTTAGGATTTCTTTCTCTTACAACAATATGATGTGAACTCGGCATACTCACGATAATGGAAGATCTGTTGGTAAACTAGTAAATCTATGAAATGGGACGTAGAATCAGCCAACAAGCAAATGAAATAAATAGCAGGTACAACCTTTTTTACTTGACACCTCACTGCCTTCAATCAGGGGCTGCTTTCTCAGGCCTGGCTAAGGCTATGTCCACACTGCATAAGAAAACGATCGTATCTCCGGCGCGTTTCGTTTTTTAAAAGCGCCGCAGATACGATCGTTAGTGCGGCCCCATAGCCGGCAATAGAAAAGACGAGCTGCTGTCTACAGAGCTCGTCTTTTCTCTGCCCGTCTTGTTGTATAATACGCCGCCGATTCTCGTTTTCTTGCCGTCTTTCCATACAATACAATTGTATGGGGGACGTCAGGAAAATGAGAAGCGACCGCAGCTTTTGTCACAAAGCGTGACAAAAACCGCGGTCCTGCATCGGAGAAAAAACGACCGCTTTTAGGCCGTTTTTTGTCTGATGCAGTGTAGACATAGCCTAACAGTACAAGAGTAAAGAATATGATAATAAGGTAGAAAGAAACAACTTCTCAATGGACCTTCAGTAACAACATATTCTACTCCTAGGGCTACATTGTCATATTGTACCTCTCCCAGGGGCCACGGTAAATCTTATAGGGGTATTCCCTGCCTGAGACTTTTATGGCACTTCAATTGTAAATACCCCAAATGAGAGGCTAAGAAGCCTTGGTTTTACTTTAGCCACACAGTGCCCACCATAACAGTGCCAGCCACAGTGCCCTTGCTTCATCATAACAATACCAGTCATACTGAGCCCACCATAACAGTGCCCACCATACAGTGTCCCATCATAACAGTGCCAGCTATAACAAGCATACCATAACACTGCCAGCCACACCATACAGTGCCATCAGTTGAATGCAGCTGTCATTAGATGAATATTTCTTTCTGAAGCAGTAAGACAGAGACAAAGCATGTTTGTGCCCTGATCATGACTCCATGTGCCACCATACAGCCTTCTGTGCAGCGTCCTGCCAAGTAACTGAAATACAGATGTTATAATGAGGTCGTATTACAGCTGTATGAGGGTATAAAAACATGACGTGTATGCCCCAAGCTTTCCTCTCAGATCAGTGGGCTTACAGAGGTACAGTAGAACTTCTATTCTTACTAGTCTGGAATTACCTGGAAAGACCCAGAGATCTTTGTCTACCTAGTTATTTTTATTGGAATCTAGTAGGTAATAAAACAACTCCATTCTCCATGCTGGCAGCTAATAACTGATATCCAATCTATGCAAAATAATAAAACACCTAACACCGGGGTGTTTTCTAGAAATAAAACAGAATTGTCCTCTGCTGTTTATTCACGTCATTCATGTGCAGGCAGCCCACTGTGTTTCATTATGGGGTAGACAAGAGGAAATGTCAATTGGTAGTCAAAATACCTCTTGGTAGCATGCAGCACATGCGCAGTGCACAGAGGACAAAAACCTAAAAATGATCAACTCCTGATTATTGTGCTTGCAGTGTCCAGAGGAAGCCTGAGGCACGACTAGCCTGGAGACCAGGACCGTCCACATTACTATTCACAGGTGACACAGGCTACTGTAGAACTTTATTAGAATGCATAGCAGCAGTTTAGACTTTTACTCCCTTTAACAGAGCTGTCAAAGCAGACATCAGCTCTTCTTTTTTCTTGCATATACACACACAACTAAAAGAACCCGTGCCATTAATTCTGCATTGTGTTTTTTATGCGTCCTACTTGCTCTGATAATTGCTTTTTACTCTTTGTGCCATTTACATACCTTAGGGGGCTTTACCATAATGTGAAAAAAATACAAGGAAATGAAATAAGAATCACGTATCTAATAGATCTTCCACCTCTGGCCCACAGCAAACATCGGTAACACCAGTGATTGGCTGCAGGGGTCATGTGGCTATATGGGCCATTTACCATTGCAGTCAAGTAAACACACAGTAGCTGGGAGGACTAAAATGGCACTGCTGGAGCAGTGGGGGATGTTGGGTCATTTTTAGGGGTCTTTTTGCATCTCAGAAAACCAGGGCTGTGGAGTCGGCAAAGCCAAAGCCCCGACTCCGACTGCTCAATTTCCCAAACCTCCGACTCCTGACTCCCTCATACACGGCGCATGTTTAAGTGATAACTTTACTGTAGTAAAATGGTAACATCAGGCTGTTCATCACCTTATGATACAATAATCAAGCTATTTAGGTAGAACAGACACTGACAAGCAACGTTTTGATCTTTTGAACACTTGTGGGTAGAGTTGAAGAAAAAGCTGTATTTGTATCCAAGTCCAGTCTGCACCAACAATGGGAATGTGTAGAAGAGACCTGGGATCAGATTTTGGTCAAGACATGCTTGAATCTGATCCAGAGCCCAGAAGGATTCAGGCAGTATTGAAAACCAAAGTTGGATTTCTCAAATACTAACAAAATAATACAAATTGACATTTTGATTTTCAGGAGCAAAACAGTAACAATGCAGTTACAGGAAAGAATCTGCAGAACTAAGCAGCTGCTAAATACTTGAAAGTCAAATGTATGTGTAAGATAGGATGACTGTATATAAAATTACAGTAGCCTCATGTACAAAGCTGTAGTGGATGGTGAGATGTGGAGCCTGAAAGTCACAAGTTCAAAACAAGTTCATTGGATATGACTTTAGAACACAAAAAAATTTAAATATGCAAAATACTGCAGGAACATTTGTGAAGTCTCTGAATTTGTTTTGAGAAATAATATTGCCTCCATCAGATCCTGCATACATGACCTCACATCTGATTTCATGATTTCCAGGCTAGAGCACGGCCTCTCTACACTAATTTGGGTTGGGGGCAAAGCGGTGACCACAGGGGCAACATCTCTAACAATGTCAGGGTATAAAGGAATTGCCTCAGCCACCATCAGTGTTGATGAATGGTTAAACTCTTCTTCTTTGAAAGCAGGTGAAAAATGTTGCTGAAATCTGTTTGCCCTGGGAGCAGAATCTTTTTCCCCTGGGGAAGCGTTTTGCCTGCTCCATGTCATCAATTACACTCTTCATGTGATGAGGCTGAAGATATGGGAGCAGTAGCACTGGCCGGACCCAATTCCTCCTGCTCTTTACACTGCATCGAACTAACTGGACCAACTTATGACGACTCCGACTCCTGCAAAATAGGCTCCGACTCCACGACTCCGACTCCACAGCCCTGCAGAAAACCCCTTCAACCTTCATGGATGGCTAAGGTTTGTTCCCTGTGTAGAAGCCTATTTCAGCTATTCTCTATATGTTTGACTCTATTTACCTCTATCTCATTTGCAGTGTCCTGCCAGCGTCTACACAGACAAAAACCTACAAAAGGCATATATGAGCTTTAAAATTTTTTATTATGCAATAAACAGGATATAAATTTAAAAAAACACAACATAACCACAAGACACGTCTTCAGTTTTTAAAACCATTTTATATCCTCTTTATTGCATAATAAAAAATTTAAAAGCTCATATATGCCTTTTGTAGGTTTCATTTATTTATGTGGTATATGATAAATTCATATATGCCTTTTCTAGGTTTTTTTTATTTATGTGGTTTGCATATAGGAGATTTATGTCACAATAAATATAGGTATTTATTTTTCAGCATCTACAGTGGGAAAGTCTCCAGATAGTTACATAGATTTCATGTTTAAGATGTACTAAAAAGGTGTCTTTTTGCCATACATTTGGCCAGTGTACATAAAGATCATGAAGCCATAAGGCTTCCCGCACACTTAGGCTAGGTTCACACGGCTTAACCCCGCAATTACACCGTGTGGCCGGGGGCGGGAGCGGGGGAGGGAGCGGAGGGCCAGCGTTTCGCCGACCCGTAGACAATCACTGCTAGCGGTGCGTATACGCCGCTAGAAAGTGACATGTCAATTATCTCCCCGCCGGGCGGGGAGAGGAGACGTAATCCATAGTTCTCTATGAGAACTGTGAATTACCATAATGAATGGGCCGTTTTCGGCCCGTAATTGGCGCACTTCGGCGCGTAATTAAGGACCGAAATACGGCCCATTTTAAGTCGTGTGAACATAGCCTAAGGCCATGTTCACACGGCTTATTTTGGGACGCATCTTGTTCCGTATTGCGCGCCGTACTGCGCGAAATGCGGCTGAAATCCATCCAAGTCATTACGGTAATCCACAGTTCTCATAGAGAATTATGGATTCCGTCTCTTCTCTCCGCTCGCGAAATACGGCAAGCAGGGAGAAAGTGACATGTCAATTATCCCGGCGGGATACGCACCGTGGATAATGAATGTCTATGGGGCCATCGAGCTGCCAGCCCACCCCGCCCCCGCAATTACGGCGTGAATAAGCTGTGTGAACATAGCCTTAGACCATGTCCCCATGGCACGGGTTTTCAGCCGGTTTTTCAGCCAGTTTGCGGTTTTTCAGACCGCCTAAAAAAACCGGCTGAAAATGAGCACAATTGTGCTCTATGGCAAACCCGTGCAGCAGTCCCCACTGCACGGGTTTTGCCGCCGGCGGTTCGGCGGCAAAACATTGTAGAAGCACAATCTTCCATCCGGTTTCCGGACGGAAGATGAGCTTCTCAATGGGAGGGAGGAGGGCTCTTCTCTGCTCATCGCGGAGAAAAGCCGTACCCCCCGCGGCCGTGGGGACGGCCGCAAAACATGCGCCCTTAGGGTCCATCCTCATGGCAAGGTTTTTGGCCTTATTTGCAAATGTTTTTTGGATTCGAAAACAGTCTGTCAACCATTGACATAGACTTTAATAAAAAATCCATTCAGCATTCCACACTGAATGGATTTTCTGCCAGACTGTTTTTTACACTTAGAACATGTTCAATCTTCCACCTAGTTTTCGGGCGGAAGAAGTGCATTTCAATAGTTGAGGGCAGCGGGCAAATCTGCAAACAGAACCATTCACCAAAAACCATGTAAAAGATGACAACATACCAGCCAGATTCTTAAGACTGAATCCAACCCGTATTTTGTCAATGCTGTGTGGACGCACCCTTTCACTTTGTTTGGCATTTTTTGGCAAAAAGAAACTGCCACAAAAACTGCATGCATTTTCTTTTGTATGCATTATTCTCATGCAGTGCTTGTGACATTTTTTTTTCAATATGAAGTGCATAGACAAATGCATGTATTTATTTTCTGGTTCATTTCTAACATCACAAATCACATGTGATTTGTAATTTGGAATACTGCCACAAAAATGCATCAAAATATGCAAAACACATTAACACTCTGCAGGAAAAGGGTACTTATGGGGAGAAAAACTCCACAAACTGCCTGAAAAAATGCCATATCTAGCACATGTTGCATTTGGGAAAAATAATGTAAATAACAAAAAAAACGCAGCCAAAGTGAGAAAGAAAGATTAAAAAGCAATGAATATAACGAGGTTTTAGATTTTCCTACTTACTTCCAGCTAATATCCGGTGGACCAGTTGCAGACAACAGCAGCATGAAAAAATGCACCACGAGTGCAATTTTTGCCAAAACACAATGGTCTACATGTATGAAAACAGTCTAAGATTTTCTTTGTTGCCCACCGCAACCAATCACAGCGCCCTTTTCATTTTTTCAGAGCACTATATGAAATGAAAAGGGAGTTTTGATTGCTTGCAAAGGGCAACAAAGACCGTATTACAACTAGATAGTTTTCATACATGTCCCCTAATAAGTGAAACTACTATTATTTTATAGTTAAAGAGTTGTCCAGATGATTTCAAAAAAAATGTTTCTATCCAAATAAAATAAAAAATAATATAAGAAAAAAAAAAGCAAACTTACCTACCTCCTCACCTCTCTTCCAAGGCAGGTTCCTGGGGGTCTCTGCCCGATCTCTTGTTTAATTTTGCCAGTGGCAGTCAGAACGTCACATCTTCAGCCACTGATTAGCTGTAGCAGTCACATGCCACTGCCTTGCATCACCATTTCAAACTCTTCACTTTTCCTATAACTCTGTGTTGTACTGTTCCTCTATTATTCCTTCTAGAAATGCTTTACTGAACCTGTCAGATGGGTGTTACCATTTTAGTTTTCAGAGGGGTGTGTCCCTGTACTGATTGGACAATTTTAGACTGTTCAGGGAAACCCCCCAATTGGTAACACCCAGATGACAGATAATGAATTTCTAGGAGTAATAACTGAGGAACAGCACAACATAGAGTTATATGAGTTGTTCCAGAATTGGTACTTGACAGGGTATATATGTATTAACTAGAGGAAACACGTCAGGAGTGGTCAGCAGAAAGATATAAGCCTGATTTGCAGTTTCTTCCTAGCTCAGCCTACTGGCAGGACTCTCACTATAAGGCCATGTTCACACGGCTTAAAATGGGCCGTATTTCGGTCCGTAATTACGCGCCGAAGTGCGCCAATTACGGGCCGAAAACGGCCCATTCATTACGGTAATTCACAGTTCTCACAGAGAACTATGGATTACGTCTCCGCTCCCCGGCCGGCGAGATAATTGACATGTCACTTTCTAGCGGCGTATACGCACCGCTAGCAGTGATTGTCTACGGGCCGGCGAAACGCCGGCCCCCCGCTCCCGCCCCGCCCCCGGCCACACGGTGTAATTGCGGGGTTAAGCCGTGTGAACCTAGCCTAAGTGTGCGGGAAGCCTTATGGCTTTATGATCTTGATGTACACTGGCCAAATGTATGGCAAAAAGACACCTTTTTAGTACATCTTAAACATGAAATCTATGTAACTCTCTGGAGACTTTCCCACTGTAGATGCTGAAAAATAAATACCTATATTTATTGTGACATAAATCTCCTATATGCAAACCACATAAATAACCAAAACCTAGAAAAGGCATATATGAATTTATCATATACCACATAAATAAATGAAACCTACAAAAGGCATATATGAGCTTTTAAATTTTTTATTATGCAATAAAGAGGATATAAAATGGTTTTAAAAACTGAAGACGTGTCTTGTGGGTATGTTGTGTTTTTTTAAATTTATATCCTGTTTATTGCATAATAAAAATTTTTAAAGCTCATATATGCCTTTTGTAGGTTTTTGTCTGTGTAGACGCTGGAAGGACACTGCAAATGGGATAGAGGCCGAAGTGCGCCAATTACGGAACGAAATACGGCCCATTCATTATGGTAATTCACAGTTCTCATAGAGAACTATGGATTACGTCTCCTCTCCCCGCCCGGCGAATCCGCCGGGCGGGGAGATAATTGACATGTCACTTTCTAGCGGCGTATACGCACCGCTAGCAGTGATTGTCTATGGGCCGGCGAAGTGCCGGCCCCCCGCTCACTCCCCCCCGCCCCCGTCCACACGGCGTAATTGCGTGGCGTAATTACGCCCTGCAAATACACCGTGTGAACATGGCCTTAAGCCAACAGAGGAGAGATCTGTCAGTTATACTGAGCTGGTAGGTGAGGAGACACACATCGGGCTCATCAGCATTTCTCCCTGTATCTGGTTTAGTACCACGGGAGTTTTAGGCTGCGTTATTACATGCTTTTTTAATGCAGTAGGTTTTGGAATTAACTTTTCTTTGGAACACAGGTTAGATGTGGGTTAATTTTTTCTAAAAGCATGCATTTAAAAAAAAAACAAATGTTATTTTTAATTGTCTTTTTGATCTAATTGAAAAATACAACAAAACACGACACATAAAAAACACTGCCTTAGGCTATGTTCACACGGCTTAATTGCGGGATGTAATTCCGCCCCACAATTACGCCATGTGGACGGGGGCGGGGCGGGAGCGGGGGGCCGGCACTTCACCGGCCCATAGACAATCACTGCTAGCGGCGCGTATACGCCGGGCGGGGAGAGGAGACGTAATCCATAGTTCTCTATGAGAACTGTGAATTACCGTAATGAATGGGCCGTTTTCGGCCCGTAATTGGCGCACTTCGAAATACGGCCCATTTTAAGCCGTGTGAACATGGCCTTAGAGTAAAATACACCTTTTTAAAGGGGTGTTTTGGGAGTTCAAAAAGCTTGTTCATATATCGGGGCATGATTAAAAATAGCAGGAAAGTATCATACTCCCCTCCTGCACGCTCCCGTTTCATCCCAGCTGTAGCTGTGAACTGCAGCCAATCACAGGCCACAGCAGTCATGTGCACGTGATCTTGTGGCTCGTGATTGGCTGCACCTGTCACGGGAACGACGATCGTCCCGGCTGTAGCTGTGAACAAACAGAACGGCCGCCGGGACGGAAAGGGTGAGTTCAGGAGGGGAGTATGATACTTTTATGCTATTTTGTTATCATGACCCGACAAGTGACTTTTTGGACTCCCAGAACACCCCTTTAAATGAGAAAAACTGTGGCTATTTCGTGTTGCCCTAGACTAGGGCAGTATGTACCAAGTTCTAACAAGCAGATACTCAATAAAAAAAAATACTCTTCACATGTTGTGGACCTTAACCTTATAATGAACACTCCACTATGAATGTATAGAGACTTCCATATCATAACTCAAAATTGGCATTATGTACAACACACAACTAAATAGTATCTAATAACAAAACCAGACATATTATAATGTACCAACTAAAAAAGGTTGTGCAAACCAGCCAGATCTGTTACTTGAATGCTTTCTCACATATACAGAACAAGTAGACACCGCTCAGCTTGGCCAATCAGAACCATGACAAGCTCATGTGATGAGGCACACACTGTCCATTTCCTTGTGTAACACTGCCACATATGAAGGATCAGGGGCTGCAATCTCACCAGTGTAATACTATACAGGAAACAGATCAAACCCCTCTCACATATTGCATCAATGACATACCTAACACTGGCTCACAATTCAGACCATCTGTACACGACCTATTGTAAGAAGCACTATGTATCTCAGGGTGGGTCACATAGATAACAATGTTTCAACATACACATAACCTATTGTAAGAGGCATCAAACATGTCAGAAAATTACATGTATAAAATGTATCAACCTTATGTATATCTCCTGTTATAAGGAGCACAATGTATCTCCGGATAGGCTACATGTAGAACAATGTATGTATAGAGATATATATCACCTGTTATAAGCAGCACTATGCGTCTCAGGATGGGCTACATAGATAATGTATCTTCCATATATACATATTATAACAGGTCATGTACATAAGGTTGTTACTTTGTTATCTATATAACCCATCCTAAAATACATAGTTCCCCTTATAACAGGTTATATGTATTAAACATCCATAAAATACATTTTAGTTGCTGGTTGTAATGCTTATAAATGAGGAACCTTTTGCAACTCCCATGTATCTCATAATAGGGGACATGTATAATAATTTACAATCATAATGTGCATATGTTTGCAAGTGTGTATCTTAGGATAGGACATGCATAATAGCGTACTATACTAATGTACATTACCTGTTTTAAGGATAGATGAAAGTGTATCTCAGGATAAGGGGCATGAATAATAATAATGTTTCTAACCTATTATATGTATTTAAGTATGTACACCACTGACAAAAACTTTGGGATATTTGAAATTTTTTTAACTTAATGAAAGGAGACCATTTCTTAGCTATAAAAGGCACATGTGAAACTGTTCAATATTTCAATAATTTTTGCACAACTTGCTGATCTCTAACAAGGAGCTTAATGGCAAAATTCACAACAGGTGTTTGAACCCTGAATCGCCCAATACATTTAGGGGACCAATTTGAATTGGGATTTAAACAGTCCTCCTCATTATGCTGTTCACATTTTGACATCATGAGACTAAGACAACACCTTACAAGTGATTAACAGTACCTTGCTATTGTGAGGCTTAAAGCAGGAAGTTCTCAGGCAGAAGTGGCCACTGAGCTTAGAGTGTCACAAAGTATCATCAGGAGGTTGCAAGAGAGATACAGAGAGACTGGAAGAGTCATAGAAAGGCACAGAAGTGGACATCCTTTGGCTTCCTCACACAGTGATGACCGCGTCATTGTAAACAATGCCTGCGGGACCAGATAATGAATGCCACAGAACTCAAAGCACATTTAAGGGATGGGAGAGGCAACCAAGTGTCATGTCAGACCATTTGTAACCATTTACATCTCCTTGATGTTTCCAACATCTTTCGTTGCCATAATTTCTGCTCGGAGTGAATCGACTTTCATCATTGAACAGCACTGAGGACCACTGGTCCTTTGTCCAGCGTAGATGCTCCCTGGCCCATGCACAACGATGATGCTTGTGGCAGGTGGTGTGGTAAGGTTATCTAGCACGCAAATGCTGATGTAAATGGCTACAAACGGTTTGAAGTGACACTTGGTTCCCTCTCACCTCCCTTGAACATGCTTGGAGTTGTGTGGCATTCATCACCCCATTCCACAGGGCATTGTTTACAATGAAGCGATCATCAGGGTGTGATGGAGCTAAAGGACGTCCACTTCTTTGCCTTTCTGTGATTCTTCCAGTTTCTGTTGCAACCTGCTGATGACAATCTGTGACACTCTAAGCTCGGGGGCCACTTCCGTCTGAGAGCTTCCTGTGTGAAGCCTCGCAATGGCGAAGTATTGTTGATTAATTGTAAGGTGTTGTCGGTCTCATGATGTCAAAATGTGAACAGCATGATGAGGAGGAGTATTTAAATCTCAATTCAAATTAATCCCCTTAATTTATTGGGATTAAACACCTGTTGGGAATTTTGTCATTAAGCTCCTTGTTAGAAATTACCAAATTGTGCAAAAGGTACTAAACAGATGGACATGTGCATTCTAAAGTTAAGAAATTAGTTCATTTAAAAAAAAAAAAAAAAAATTCAAATATTTTATGTTAATCCTGAAATTTCAACCAGATATCCCTAACTTTTTGTGAGTATTGTATCTCAGGATAGGGAACATGTAAAACATTGTACATAACCTGTTATATGAATGTGCAAGTAGGTCTCTCAGGAAAGGGGACATGTCTAATGATAGTGTACCATTCTAATGTTCATGACCTGTGTGACAGAGCGACTTTAGGTAGCAGGTTTCTGTCACAGGATTGGTTGCAGCAGGATATCTGCAACAGTTGTGCCATCGAGGGGCCAGGTCTCAGTAGGGGAAGCTAGCAGTGTAAGGTCAGTAACGTTAAGTTACCGACACATGTAGTAACCGTTAGTATGGCTGTCATACAGTTAGGTATGAGCTGGCTTCCTTTGAACGGCCACAGCGTTGAGTGGGAGGCCATTCTCAGATTTTAGGACAGGCTTTTGGCATGACATTGGAGGCCTATTAAAGCCTGATAATTCAGACAAAAAGGGGGTGTGGTTTGCTGCCAGAAGATGGAACAACAGGTAGAGCTAAGGTGAAGGCTCTTGCCCCCATGTTTGAAGGAAGTCAGAAATAGCCACAAGGAGACTGGTCAAAGTGTATATTGGTGGGACTGGAGGATAGGTCCAGTCCACGGTAGAGAGGAACTCAACATGTGTAGCTAGTGGCCAGACGGTTGAGGTTTTGCTTGCAGTTTTGTACTTTGTATGCTGACCTGTGCCTAAATAAAGTTGACTGAGGCCAGTTTTGAAACTATTGCCTGTGTCAGCGTGACATATGTTGGACGCCATAACTGTTCTACCAAAAGACAGCGATACCAGAAGTGAGCTGACTGACCCTCAGGCTGATCCAAGATGGCGGCTGAACAGTGAGTAAACATCACACCTGTTAAAGTATATGTGTAAACATTAATCTCAGGATAGGGGACATGTATAGTAACAATGTATATAACCTGTTAAAATGAAGTATGTCTCTTTGGGAAGAGGACATCTCTTAGGAGACATGTCTAATAATAATGTTTCTAACCTGTAATAAGAATGTATGTCTCTCAGTATAGGAGATATGTCTCTTAGGATAGGGGGCATGTCTAAAGACACTGTACCATCCAAATGTTTATGACCTGCTATAAGAATGTGTATAAATCTCGGGATAGGGAACACCTCTCAGAATAGGGACATGTATAACAGTGTACCATTCTGGGTGACAGGTTAGGATGGGAGAGCCCTGGGTGACAGGTTAGGATGGGAGAGCCCTGGTGGCCAGGTTAGGAGGGGAGAGCCCTGGTGGGCAGGTTAGGAGGGGAGAGCCCTGGGTGACAGGTTAGGAGGGGAGAGCCCTGGGTGACAGGTTAGGAGGGGAGAGCCCTGGGTGACAGGTTAGGAGGGGAGAGCCCTGGGTGACAGGTTAGGAGGGAGAGCCCTGGGTGACAGGTTAGGAGGGGAGAGCCTGGGTGACGGTTAGAGGGAGAGCCCTGGGTGACAGGTTAGGAGGGGAGAGCCCTGGGTGACAGGTTAGGAGGGGAGAGCCCTGGTGGCCAGGTTAGGAGGGGAGAGCCCTGGGTGACAGGTTAGGAGGGGAGAGCCCTGGTGGCCAGGTTAGGAGGGGAGAGCCCTGGGTGACAGGTTAGGAGGGGAGAGCCCTGGGTGACAGGTTAGGAGGGGAGAGCCCTGGTGACAGGTTAGGAGGGGAGAGCCGGGGTGACAGGTTAGGAGGGGAAGCCCGGGGTGACGGGTTGGGAGGGGAGACCCCGGGGCAGGTTGGGGGGAGAGCCCTGGGGACAGGTTAGGAGGGGAGACCGGGGTACGGGGTTAGGAGGGGAGAGCCGGGGTGACAGGTTAGGAGGGGAGAGCCCTGGTGGCCAGGTTAGGAGGGGAGAGCCCTGGGTGCCAGGTTAGGAGGGGAGAGCCCTGGTGGCAAGGGTAGGAGTATCAGGGACTGAGCTCATACGCTCCCGTCTGGCAGATGTTACACGACACCTGTACCATACAGAATGGCATCTTACCCAGGTAGAGGCGCAGGTCCAGCAGAATCTGGGGGGGTCCTCCGTTCAGCTGGTAGAACAGGGAGCCCAGGCAGAAGAGCAGCAGAGTTGCCATGCAGAAGCCATAGTCTCGCAGGGAGCAGCGAGGAGCCCACCTGGGCAGCCAGCCCCTATGACAGTGGGCACCGGGCACATTGTTCTTGGGGACATGATGGCTGATGTGGTGATTGTTAGTGGTCTTCTTCATCATATCTCCTCCTTACACAGCCCGGCAGGAAGAGCTCACCCATCCGCCTGAAGAAGCTAAGAGCTGCTGCCTTCTGGCTCATTGGAGAAGTTGGAGGCAGAGTTTGGGAGAAGCCCCTTAAGTTCGGCGACGTGTTCCTTCCATTGGCCGGACACTGCGGATCGCGGACTTCTTGCTCTGTGTGGCCGGCTTCCCTCGGGCTGTGCTGACCTCTGCTGATGTCTACGGCTGCACCAGAGCCTCCTCTCTGCTATCTTGTGTGCCTGTGCTCGCCCCTCCTTCTCCTGTGTCCTGACTGCTCGCAGTCTCCCGGGCTCTCCAGCGTGAGGCAGCTTGTCTCCTTGTCTTGTGGCTCTTCTCCTCAGGTTACGTGTGCTATCACATTACGGGGCTCCACAACTGCAAGCTTCTTCTGCAGCGTGCAAATAGGAAGAAAGTTGTTTTCATTTCTCGCTTTCTCTGCCTTGCCCTTCCCCCCGCATTCTCTTCTGACTTGTCTTTATTTCCACACCAGCGACCTCTGGGGGCTTCGGCTGGTTTCTCCATGACAGGGGCTCAGCAGACAAGGGGCTGTATAGGAGGTCGGTACTACAACTGAAAGTTCTGGGAGAAGGTGGCCACTTTGCCTGAGATATAGAAAACAACCTGTGGGAAGTAGGAGTATGTTCACATTACCTGAGGTAAAGAAATGCAGCCTGTGGGAAGTAAGGTTTACACTCCACTGCAAAAAAAAAAATCATATTTTCAGCGGTTTTAGGATTGTAAAAGCGACGAAAATATGATCGTTCAGGCAGCCCATAGACTTTAAGAGAAAAGATGAGCTGTAGTCTCCACAGCTCGTCTTTTCTCTGCTCGTCCTTCGGCGCCCGCGTATTATACATGTTATTTGTTCGCTGCTGTGGGGATTTAGTTTAGAGTATGTTCACATTACCTGAGGTAAGAAAAAAAAAATCAGCCTGTCGGAAGTAAAAAGTATATTCACATTACCTGAGGTAAAGAAGAGCAGCCTGCCTGTGGGAAGTAAGAGAATGTCCACATTACCTGAGGTAAAGAAGAGCAGCCTGTCTGTGGGAAGTAAGAGAATGTCCACAGTACCTGAGGGAAAGAAGAGCAGCCTGTCTGTGGGAAGTAAGAGAATGTCCACAGTACCTGAGGGAAAGAAGAGCAGCCTGCCTGTAGTGAGAGTATCTTCACATTACATGAGGTAAAGAAGAGCAGCCTGCCTGTTGGAAGTAGGAGTGTGTTCACATTACCTGAGGTAAAAAAAGCAGCCTGTGGGAAGTAAGAGTATGTTCACAATACCTGAGGTAAAGAAGAGCAGCCTGCCTGTTGGAAGTAAGCATGTGTCCACATTACCTGAGATAAAGAAGAGCAGCCTGTCTGTGGGAAGTAAGAGACGTGTTCCACGGCTATTCCGACGGATTTGTGAGCGTATTGACTCACTAAACGCGTGAATAAGGGTGGGACGTGGGCGGGGCCGGAGCGCGTGCGGGAGCGCCGCTCCGGCCCCATAGACAATGCTTGTTTACGGGCGTCGCGCAGTAAATAATGTGCAGTCATTTTCTCCCCGGGGGGATCGCGAAGCGGGGAGGAGCCGATTCCACTGTTCTCTATGAGAGTGGATTCCGTAATTGCTTCGCGGATTGGTGCGTACTGCAGCGCAAATCCTGGCGCAGTATGCGCCAATTGTGCAAATAACGTGTGTGACGAGCTAAGAGTGCCATTACTGGTAAAAAAAAATAAAAACAGCCTGTCTGAAGTAAGAGTATGTTTTGATCCAAGGAGGGGGGTAACTGAGAGCAGGTCCAGTAACATCATCACGCAGCAGCCAGGCCACATCTGCCCCCGTGCGGCCGGGCACCAAGCAACAACGGTAACCTGACTTATTTTAACTGCCTTTTGTCTGTAATCCATAATTGTATTTGCACCTCTCTCTTACCTGTATATTATTATCCATCTTGTATATATTATCTGTCTAGTGTGCCCCCAAGGCTAATTAAATCTATAAACTTTAATCTGAGTTAGTCTGTCTTGATCAACGGCCCACACACCTAATTCTCGGTCTATAGTATATAGCTACCCAAGGGTTGGTTCCTGACCCTGCTATAAGTCGGTAACGGACCGGTCTTATAACTAAACAAGCGAACTAGTGGCAGCATTGTTGTTTCCCTGTGCCAGTGTGGGCAAGGGTTAACAGTGGAACAGTATCTGGCTGACCTTGAGCTCCCCCTAGTGGGCAGCGCAACGTCGAGATACACCCCAAGTCAGGCCGTCGTCCCTCAAGCGGGCCGGCGGACTAGGCTGTTTTCATCACAACCAAAGTCACCAACGACCTAGCAACTGCCAAAGCCTCACGCCACTACTCTGTGCTTCTCCTCCTAGACCTTTGCTCTGCCTTTGACACAGTCGACCATTCCCTCCTGCTACAGATCCTCTCCTCCCTCGGCATCACGGACTTGGCTCTTTCCTGGATCTCCTCGTACCTCACTGATCGGACTTTCAGCGTCTCTCATTCTCGCTCCACCTCCTCTCCTCTCGCCCTCTCTCTGTCGGTGTCCCCCAAGGGTCAGTCCTGGGCCCACTACTCTTCTCTATCTACACTCTTGGTCTGGGTCAGCTCATAGCTTCACACGGCTTTCAATACCACCTGTATGCAGATGACACCCAACTCTACATCTCAGGCCAAGATGTCGCCTCTCATCTCTCACGGATCCCTGACTGCCTGTCCTCCATTTCCTCCTTCTTCTCCTCCCGTCTCCTAAAACTAAACGTGGAGAAAACTGAATTCATTATCTTCCCACCGTCCCACTCCATCTCTCCACCCAATCTCTCTATCACTGTTAATGGCTACACTCTCTCACCAGCACCACAGGTCCGCTGCCTTGGGATAATCTTTGACTCCAATTTGTCCTTCAAACCACACATCCAAACCCTCACCTCTGCTTGTCACCTCCACCTAAACAATATGTCCCGAATCCGCTCATTTCTTAACTCTGAAAGCACAAAAATGCTTGTCCATGCCCTCGTCATCTCCCGCCTCGACTACTGCAACATCCTCCTCTGCAGCCTCCCAGCTAGCACACTCGCTCCCCTCCAAACTATCCTTAACTCTGCTGCCCGTCTGATTCAACTCTCTCCTCGCTACTCCCCTGCTCTCCCTCTGCCGATCCCTTCATGGCTACCCATTGCCCAGCGAATCCAGTTCAAGCTGGCAACTTCAACCTACAAGGCTCTCCATTAACCTCTCCCCTCCATACATCTCTGCCTTAATCTCTAAATACCTCCCCTCACGCAACCTCTGCTCCTCACAGGACCTTCTCCTCTGCTCTCCTCTTATCACCTCCTCACATAACCGTCTCCAAGACTTCTCTCGTGCTTCCCCCACACTCTGGAACTCACTGCCCCAACACATCAGACTCTCCCCCTCTCTCACCGGCTTCAAACGTATCCTGAAAACCTACTCTCTTCAGGATTGCCTATAACCAACATTTAACCGGGTTGCACTGCTCCGCCCCACAAACATGTCTGCCCCTCACCTTCTGTCTCTTCACCCCTCCCCTGTAGATTGTAAGCCCTCGTGGGCGGGACCTTCTTTCCCTCTGTACCAGTTGTTAGTCACTTATTGTCACTTTGTAATTATTTTGACCAATGTTATTTATGTACCCGCCTGAAATGTACAGCGCCCTGGAATCAAGGGCGCTCCAAAATAAATGATAATAATACGTTACCTGAGGTTAAGAAGAGCAGCCTTCCTCTTGGAAGTAGGAGTGTGTTCACATTACCTGAGGTAAAGAAGAGCAGCCTGCCTGTTGGAAGTAAGAGTATGTTCACATTACCTGAGGTAAAGAAGAGCAGCCTTCCTGTTGGAAGTAGGAGTGGGTTCACATTACCTGAAGTAAAGAAGAGCAGCCTGCCTGTTGGAAGTAAGAGTATGTTCACATTACCTGAGGTAAAGAAGAGCAGCCTGTGGGTTGGAAGTAAGCATGTGTTCATATTACCTGAGGTAAAGAAGAGCAGCCTGCCTAGTGGAAGTAAGAGTATGTTCACATTACCTGAGGTAAAGAAGAGCAGCCTGCGGGTTGGAAGTAAGCATGTGTCCATATTACCTGAGGTAAAGAAGAGCAGCCTGCGGGTTGGAAGTAAGCATGTGTTCATATGGCTATGTTAACACGGCTTAATAGATGGACGTAATTACGCCACGCAATTACGCCGTGTGGACGGGGGCGGGGCGGGAGCGGGGGACTGAGCAGGGGGCCGGCACTTCGCCGGCCCATTGACTTGAATTGCCAGCGGCGCGTATACGCCGCTAGTAATTCACATGTCAATTATCTCCCCGCCCGGCGGATTCGCCGGGCGGGGAGAGGAGACGTAATCCATAGTTCTCTATGAGAACTGTGAATTACCGTAATGAATGGGCCGTTTTCGGCCCGTAATTGGCGCACTTCGGCGCGTAATTACGGACCGAAATACGCGCCATTTTAAGCCGTGTGAACATGGCCTATGACCTGAGGTAAAGAAGAGCAGCCTGCGGGTTGGAAGTAAGCATGTGTTCATATTGCCTGAGGTAAAGAAGAGCAGCCTTCCTATTGGAAGTAGGAGTGTGTTCACATTAATTGAGGTAAAGATAAGCAGCCTGCCTGTTGGAAGTAAGAGTGTGTTCACATTATCCGAGGTAAAAAAGAAAAGAAGCCTGTTGGAAGTAAGAGTATGTTCACTTTACCTGAGGTATAGAAGAGCATCCTTCCTGTTGGATTTATGAGTATGTTCACATTACCTGAGGTAAAGAAGAGCAGCCTGCCTGTTGGAAGTAAGAGTATGTTCACATTACCTGAGGTAAAGAAGAGCAGCTGGCCTATGGGAAGCAAGAGTATGATCATATTACCTGAGGTAAATGCAGCCTGCCTATGGGACATAAGGCTCAGTGCAGACTATGTTATTTTGAATGGATGACGGATCCGTTATGACGGAAGGGAGAATGGATGCGTTGACGTATCCATTGATTCATATAGGTGGACGGATGTGCAACGTGCATTGATATAGTGTCCGTTTTTACACTTTCCGTCAAATGCGTTTAATCTTAACGGGTGGAGGACGCTGGGCACTGCGTCTTTTCAGGTTTCAAAAAAGGATGTGTTGCAGTATATGTTTTTTTACATACAATGTATGTCAAAGCAGGAAAGCAGGTAAAGAAAAGCAGCCTGCCTGTGTGACGTGAGTATGTTCATATTACCTGAGGTAAAGAAAGCAGCCTTCTTGTGGAATTTAAGAGTATGTTCACATTACTTGATGTAAAAGCATCAAAAATAGACCGCAGTTCACGTCACATTGCCTTCAATGGAAAAAAAGCCTTGTAGTGCACACAAATTCTTGAGAAAATTTTAGTGCTGCTTCTGTGCTCAAAAGGCCCTTAGGGTATGTTCATACGGAGTTTTTGGATCCAAAAATCGGATCCAAAAACACTGCAGCAATCAGATCCAAAACAGATCCAACACGCAACTGCGTGTTTGGATACGTGTTGGGTACAGCAGGATAGCACCCTATAGTTTTAAATGGGGCTCCTGCTGCGTCTTTTGGACCAAGAATTGGCATGTCAGTTCTTGGAACGGATCCAAAAGACGGAGTGAGACACTCAGCGGCGATCACTCGTGTGAACGCCGATGCGTGTTTCTAATAAAAAGCAATGTAAATCACATGGCTATTTATTCGATACGTATTTGGAGTCCGACAGATGGATCCAAACACGTATCGAAAAGCGTAAGATACACGGAGTAAAAAACGCAGTGTGAACATACCCTCATAAATCAATGGAGAGCAGTAAAATAGTGTTGAAACCTCCTCAGAATCCCTTACAACAGCCTCCAAAAACCACATCCAAAACCACACTAAAATAAAAAGCTTTTAAAATCTGCTTTAAAACCACGTCTGAAATTGTAAATATGTATCCAAAAACTGCACATTCAGCATTATTCTTATTCTATGCTGAATTTCCCAGCACTGAAAAACAGCCATGTGAACCTATCCATACACTAAATCTGATGAGGATTCAGGATCTGATTTAAATCCACAAGAAATAGTTTCAAATAAAAATTTGGGTGTCGGGGGCGTGGTTTAGCATGTGAAGGGAGCAGACGTGCTGTGGAGGAGCTCCGTGTGGACTGAAGCATTAAAGACCTAAACCTGTCTTAAAATGAGCCAGAGGAGAGCCAGAAAGCTATAGAAGGGGACAGCGGACGCTCGTGACTCTAGCCTGGCAATCAGCAACTATTTTTCACCTTTGGCTGACTTGGAGTCGGCCCCGGCCTCGGAGGCCTCCTCGCCGGAGCGGGCGCCATCTTCCCTCACTAAGCGTGGAGCGCTGGGCGCGCGCTCGGCGCGTCGCGCGGCAGCAGCAGGGAGAGAACCCGAGCAGCGGCGGGCTAAACAGCAGCCGACCCACCCCGCCAGGAACCAGCAGCAGCCGGAAAAGGCCCGGACAGCGACAGCAAGAGGTGAGGCACGCCGTGCAGACACCCCTGTAGAGTCGGCTCCGGTGACGGTGCGGGGGAAGGGAGACAACGCCAGAGGGCACACAGTGCTCACCGCAGGCCCCAGCACATCCTGCAGATCAAAGGGGCAGGAAGAAGTCTCCCCTCGCAGAGAGGTTATCTCTGGCTGGCAGTCAGAGCTGCCTCAATACAATGAAGTGCACAGACCCCCAGAAGCAGCATGTGGTGGCCATGATCCATACTCCCCCGGGCCAGACCCCATCCCCCATTCAGGCACCAGTCAGCACTCACAAAATGGCGGCGGTTCATAGGGCTCCTCACCACAGCCCTGGGAGGGCTCACAGGACTCCCTAGCTGACCTGTTTGTGGGAATGACAGGGGAGGAGAACATTAAGGACCCTGCAGACTCCAGGAACGCTGAAAGTGATACCTCTCATGTCAGTCAGCATGACTGCTCCCTCAGTGACTTCCAGGATGAGGGGAATGATCATCCTCCACGAGCTGATCAAACTCCTGCTAGCGCTAGGGATAAAGCACTTCTTGCGCTCAGAGGTCACCCTGAACTGCAAGCTCTCCTGACCCTCCTGCCCACTAAGAGTGACTTGACAGACCGGGCAAAAGACCTTAAGAGTGCATGGAAGCAGGATCTACATGTTGTTCAGTCAGACGTGGCTCATATCCCGACAAAAGTACAAGCACTGGAAACGGCCCAAGCTACTACACAACAATCGCTCTCCGACTTGCAAGCTACAGTGCAACGTCAACAAACCCTATGCCAAAATCTAGTGAACCAATTTGATGATTCCGAAAACAGAAACCGCAGGAACAATATTAGGGTCCGTGGAATTCCTGAATCTGTGAAATCTCAAGATCTGGTACAGTCCCTTACGAGACTCTTTAACAAACTACTGGGCAGAGATGGTGATTCATACATAGAATTGGACAGAGCACACAGGGCATTGCGCCCCCCTAGTCAGAACCCCTCTAAGCCGAGAGATGTGATTTGCCGCGTTCACTATTACGCCATAAAAGAAAACATCATGAAGCAGGCGAGGAGCTCCCCAACTCTAATACATGAAGGAGTCCAAGTGGCAATATTTCCAGACCTGGTCAGGCGCACCCTGCACCTTAGATCAGCCTTAGATCAGTTAACCACTCTGTTACAAGAAAGAAGAATTCAATATAGGTGGGGGTACCCATTCGCCCTTCATGTCCATACAGACGACTGCACTGTGACATTCCGGACTCTATGAGATTTGCCAAATTTCCTGTCAGCTTGGATTTGCCAGCAGTTACCCTCCGGATTGGGAGATGACCGACGCAGCAACATCTACCTATGATTTCCAGATTGGATCCTCCTCTCAGCAGGACTATGGGACTACTCTTTCCTCCCCCAAAGAGCAGCGTCTCTCGAGACGTCAAAGAGCTGTCACGCGCCTAGAGAGAATAGATGGAGCGTCAAAGAGAAGTCACCTGCACAATACTCAATAGCGTCACCCTGCATGGAGTCTTTAGAGTACCGATTCGGCCAAAGTGGAGCTGATTGAAGCTCACCTCGGACTACAGATATGTAAATATGTTAGATGTCTTTGATATATATAAGTACGTGAAAAATTTCTTGTTTCTAGTTAAGTCCCACGGACCCCCCCTGAAGGTCCTTAGTTGTGAACACTCTATACATTTTGGGTGTTTTCTGTTATTTTACCCCCCATAGGGTGCGAAGTGAGCACCATGTGCTCGCAGGTAGCAGTGGTCTATGCTGCAAAATTTAGTACTTTCTATTTGCCTAGACATGTTTGGTTAGGCTGTTTCATATGGTTTTTGTTACCACAATTTTATATCAACAGAGGTGATGTTCTCAACCGGGTGGGGCGGGGGTGTGCTATGTTGATCTGTCTACTCTTCTTGCTTCTTTTATTCTGGTCACCATGATCGTGTTCCAGATCTCGTCCCTTAATGTCAAAGGACTTAATATCCCTGAGAGAAGGTCCCAAGTATTATACAGCTTTCATAAACAGCGGACGCAAATCCTCTGTTTACAAGAAACGCATCTCATGACAGGGCATCTGGAAGCATATAGAAATAAGTACTTCCCCCTCTGGTGTCACAGCAGCAACCCTGATGGCAAAACCAAAGGGGTCGCCATCTTTTTCCACAAAAGCCTACCGGTACAAATAATTGACACCAAGACAGACCCCAATGCGAGGTACGTCTTCGCTAAATGCAATATCTCTGGGACCCTCTTCACCATAGCCAATATTTATGCCCCAAATCAGGGACAGTTATCCTTTCTTTCGTCGGTCCTGGACGACCTGAATTCGTACGCAGAAGGGAGAATAATTCTCTGTGGAGATTTCAACATAGCACTCAACCCGGGAATAGATACATCAACGGGACACTCTTCAGTGCCCTTAAACAAATTGAATAAAATAAAAAAGCTTCTACATAGCTTGCAATTAGTAGACGCCTGGCGCATTGCTCATCCACATACCCGAGACTACACCTTCTATTCACACCCCCACGCTAGATACAGTAGGTTGTACTATATCTGGGTGCAACATGTCCTTCTCCCCAATGTTAGGTATACATCAATTGGAAACATTTTGCTGTCCGATCATGCCCCAGTCCACTGTGGGTTGAGCCTGCCAGATAGTACTACAAAAACATTTAACTGGCGGCTTAATGAGTCTCTTCTTAACGACTCGGTTTTGCTTGGCCGATCTACACCAGGCACTTCCTGAGCGACCACTCCACAGATCCTACGTCACCGCAGCTTAAGTGGGAAGCGCTAAAATGTACGCTTCGTGGGGTTTTAATTCGGAATGGGGCAAGGTTAAAGAGGGAGGCAGCGGCGAAACTATCTTCTCTGCTGACAAAACTTACACAGCTGGAGACGGCTCATAAAAACACCTTGGCAGAGACTACCCTCCAGGAACTGATGCACACCAAGCATGAGATCCTTAGGCTACTAGAGAGAAAGAATGCTAGATTCAGGCAACTCTGCGCGGGTTCATACTATATCTGGGGGAACAGACTGAGCAGGTTACTAGCAAGAGCCCTGAGAGACAAGAGAGCCTCCCTATACGTCCCAGCTATTAAAACCAAACAAGGGAGAATCGTTCACCAAACATCGGACATACTGAATAGCTTCCATGATCACTATAAAGCCCTCTACAACCTGCCTCCGACTGTCTCTGCTCGAGGTAATACCCCCTCGCAAGCTGACCTGGATGCATTTCTGACCTCGGCATCCCTTCCAGAAATTGACCCTCTCAGACTACGAGCACTGGAGGATCCATTTACACAAAGTGAGTTAGCCGAGGCAATCTCAGCATTACCCTCGGGAAAAAGCCCAGGTCCAGATGGCTTCACAACTAAATTCTATAAACTCCTAAAGGATAAATTGTCAGAGCCAATGCTGGCCTCTTTTAACACGGTGTCACCTACGCAGCCGTTCCCTTCCGCCTTCCTGCAGGCCCATATCACCATGATCCTGAAACCCGGGAAGGACCCTTTGGCCTGTCCCAGCTATAGACCCATATCTCTGCTAAACGTAGACACTAAATTGTATGCAAAATTGCTAGCGTTCAGATTAAATTCTATCTTGCCGGACTTAATAAACACTGATCAGGTAGGGTTCGTGGTGGGAAGAGAGGCGCGAGACAACACTTTGAAGTCGTTCTCCCTTATCCACCATGTGCAGAGATCACACACTCCCGCAATGCTACTTTCGCTTGACGCGGAAAAAGCATTCGACAGGGTTCATTGGAACTTCATGAGATCAGCCTTGTCGCACGTTGGTCTGGGCACAGAAATGCTTCAAAAAATATTTGCTCTGTACAAATCACCAATGGCGCAGATTAAAATCAATGGAGCCCTATCTGATCCGTTCTGTATTAACAATGGCACGAGGCAGGGATGTCCCCTTTCCCCGCTCCTCTATGTGGTTTCCATGGAATACCTCTTACAGTCCATCAGGGGGTCAGGGGAGGTTAAGGGTATCAAAGTGGGTACTGAGTACCATAAGTGCGCAGCATTTGCGGATGATCTGCTATTATATATCACGGAGCCTGAGACCTCGCTGTGCCCCCTGATGGACCTCCTAAATCTCTATGGGAAGCTTAGCAATTTTAAGGTGAACTTTTCCAAAAGCATGGCACTAAATATTACCTTACACCCCCAGGTAGTAGCCTCTTTGAAAACCCAATACCCCTTTCGATGGGTGGATGAATCTTTCACCTATTTAGGGGTTCAGATTGCAAGCAACTATAAGCAAACTTTTGACTTGAATTTTGCTTGCTTGCTGGCACGTATTAAAGGGGATTTAGCTAGATGGGAGAAGAGAGACTTTTCGTGGATAGGAAGGATAAACATTGTCAAAATGAATATCCTGCCGCGCCTTCTGTACTTATTCCAGACCATCCCGATCAGGTTACCCAAAAAAAGAAAAAAAATGTGTGTGTCAGTGCAGATGTCACTGATTTTTCCAATGCTGAAAAATGTATACGTTTGCCACATGGGCACAAACACTAGGATCTGATTTCCATTGAAAATGGATCCTAGTATTTTTTTAACTCCTTAACGACCGCCCACCGACTTTTGACGGCGGGCATTTCAGGTCGTTCGTCTGCAGCGACATCTTTTGGCGTCGCTACAGACATTGGAGTTTGCGGCATCGCTGAGATCGGGGCTGTACTACACAACCCTGATCCTAGCGCAACTCCTGCGAGCACCGGTAAGCGGGGGAAACCTCCGCTCCCCGTTGCTTTAACCTTTTGATTGCCGCAGATAGTCACTGCAGCGCAATCAAAGGGTTTCCCTGCTCTGTCGGGTGATCGGCCTCATACAACTGTGTCATTGAAAAAATAAAGTTACAACTGTTGAAATGCAAGGAGGCAACAAAAACTTAAAAAAGCACAGCGCCCTGCGTCCTCCACTCATTAAAATTAAATGCATATTTGACGGAAAGTGTAAAAACGGACAGTATGGCAATGCACATTGCACATCCATCCACCTACATTAGTCAATAAACACGTTAATGCATCGGTTTCCCTTCTGTAATAATGGATCCATCCAAAAAAAACACAGGCTGCACCTAGCCTTAGGCTTAGTGCACACTTTTGAACGGTTCCGTTTTGCCGCAGGTAAAAACATATACATTAACGTGATCGTTGAATGTAGGTGGACGGATGTGCAACATACATTGACATAGTATCTGTTTCTACACTTTCTGTCAAATATGCATTTAATTTTAACAGATGGAAGACGCAGGACGCTGCGCTTTTTAAAGTTGAAGAACAAGTATATATATTTTTTTAAAGTGTATGTCAATGCAAAACATATTCTAGTGTATGTGCCTAAGTTGTAAACATATACATTTGTATCCATCATAAAAATATAAACAAACCTACCCAATCAAATTTCAGAGAAAAACAGGTGATGACTAATAGAAAATCTAGCTAAAAAATATAACAAAACAAAAATTTGCCCAAAACAGTGCACGTTTGGCATACGTTTAGCACATACATTATAACGTACACATTTTGACGGATGATCAAACGCAGTGTGCACTAAACCTTACTAACAAACTTAAACCCTTTATAGCTCTGTAGGCTTGTGCACAGCTGTTTTATAAACCTTCAGCACTAATATTCCTCTAACAAGATCAGCTAGGAATAGCAGAGATGATACATCAATCACTGCTGGAGACACAACCATTGCCTAACCAGGAAGTGTGAACCTGAAGCTGCATTTGGCTCTATAAAACAGCATGGTGAGACAACCCCATTAAGTAGCAAAGTCTCCTTCAAGTACTTCATGGCGGAGTATGTCCATA
Organism: Phyllomedusa bahiana; assembly: GCA_025379985.1. Classification (NCBI taxonomy): domain Eukaryota; kingdom Metazoa; phylum Chordata; class Amphibia; order Anura; family Hylidae; genus Phyllomedusa; species Phyllomedusa bahiana. Next base: position 66,122 of record JAODAL010012404.1, read on the forward strand.
CCTTCAAGGCACATTTATTTTTTTGGTATTTCAGGCACACAAAAAAAATTAGGTGTGGTCTAAAAAGGAGACATACAAATGGAAATGTGGATTTTGTACTCGTTCATGTAGTCAGAAGATGCTGTTTTTGTTTACTTCTATAAGTGACATGACTTTTATTTTGACATATCTGTATAAAGCTGTATACATTTTTGTGTAAGTGGATCTGTAATTTTCACCATTCACTTAAAGGGGTTGTGTGAGAAACCCCAAAAAATAAAAACATATAATGGAGTGAGATTAGCAGTAACTATCTGTCAAAATCCAGTGTGTGAACTACTTACAGACGCATAATATCACCATGTTGGATCTTTCTCCTCACTGGGCAGAGCTACAGTTGCTAGGCACGCTGCTTGGTAGCTGCATTTCCCACAAAAGGTTGCTTCCTCCCAGCTGAGCTATATATTTCATATACTATAGTATGTGTTGCATCAGTCTCCATTTTACTCTGCAGAGCCGTCTCTCAAGCTATTTGACCACAGCACATGATCAGTTATGTCAGTCAGCCCAACCAGGAAGTAACGCACAGAGCCTGTCCTACTTCTTGTAGCACAGGCGTCTGTACAGGAAGGAGTCTGGCGCCCATGTTGTTCTTCTATAATGATTATCCGTGGACAAAATGAGCAGACTTTTCTAATTAAAGGTATTTATGATTTTTTTTCATTATGACATGTAGTTTATCTATTTAGTTTTCTTCTTTTCCTGGAGAACCCCTTTAAGTAAGCATTTACCTTATATTGACTTTTATTATAAAGTTAATGCAGGAAAAAAGAGCACATTTTCCAAACTTCCAGCTATTTGTAAAAAAAAAATAAAATAAAATAAAAAATAGAAATTGAGGCTAGGATCCCACTTTTTTCTTTTTTTATGCATTTTTTATTTGTTTTTTCACTTCTATCCCACCCTATTAACCATCAAGTTGCTGTTATAAACCTCCCCATCGCATTTACAGGATTAAAAAATGGTCTGTGTTCCGTTGCAGGCCATGTCTTGGAGTATCAACTTGTTGTTATGGCATCCACAGACCTAATGAAGGCCCCCCAGGCATGCTGTCTCACTGCCACAGGCAAGCTGTAAAAGGAGAGACATAATAGAACGCTCTTCTGCAATACAACTGTATTGCAGAATAATGTTCAAAACACTCACTTTTTGCCACTTTACAAGTAAGATACGATACCCAACACCAAAATTAAGCTTTTTTTGTCACTTTGAGTCCATAAATCTTGGAATAAAAAGTGATCAAAGTCACATGTATCACATAATTGTACTAGTATAAACCACATTTTAGCCTGCACCCATAGATGGGCACTAAAAAAAAAAACTGTAAAATTTGGTAATCATATAGACCCGCAGAATACAGGTAACCTAACTTTTACCCTTAGTGAATGCCATAACATCAAACATCTCCAAAAGATGTCACAATTGCATTACTTTCACATTCTACCACACAAAATTTTTTAACCCCTTAAGGACCCGGCGTTTTTTTTTTTTTTTTGACAAATTTTTCCCTCCTCGCCTTCCCAGAGCCATAACTTTTTTATTTTTCCACCTACATAGACATATGAGGGCTTTTATTTTGCGGGAAAAGATGTACTTTCTAATGGTGTTATTTACTGTACTATAGAATATACTGGGAAACCGCAAAAAAATTCCAAGTGGGACAAATTGTGAAAAAAAGTACTTTCGCCATGTTTGCGGGTGGTTTGCTTTTCTGGCGTTCAATATTTGGTAAATATAATGTGCTATCTGTATTCTACAGGTTGTTACACATCCGGCAATAAAATGTAGGGTTTCCGTTATGTTTTGGTACCGTAAAAAAATTCCAAACTATTTTTTAAAATTGCGCCATGGCGCCATTTTGTGCGACCAATAACTTTTTTGTACTAACTCCTATGGACGTCAGTGAGGGCGCATTTTTTGCGGGCTGAAGTGTACTTTTTACTGCTAGCAGTTTGGAATGCATGTGACTTTTTGATCACTTTTTTATTCCATTTTTCAAGTGACGTAAAATGACCAAAAAACGCAATTTTGGCGTTTGGAATTTTTTTTCCTTCTACGGTGTTCAGCGTACGGGATAAATGATGTTAGATTTTTATAGATCGGACTTTTTCAGACGCGGCGATACCAAATATGTGTAACTTTTTATTTTATTGTTTTTATTGTAAAATGGGGAAAGGGAGGTGATTTGAACTTTTAATACTTTTTTGTTTGTACCTTAAAACTTTATTTCTTTATTTTTTTTACTTTAACATTGAGTACCCCTATTGTGCTTGACCACTAGGGGGCGTGATCGTTAATACATTCTGATGTATTGTATAGACAATGCATTAGACTGTACTAAGATGGCTGTTTCCCCACTTCCTGCCTGGGGCTGGAAGTGGGGCAAACCAGGCAATGGCAGTGACGGAGGCCTTCACAAGGCTCCCCGCTGCCATGTCCAGGCCATGACTGCGGCGATGCCGATCGCCCTGAAGATAGGTGCGTGGCACCGGTCTTCATTTATTTAGACGCCGCGGCCATCTTTGCACAGGTCTAAGGGGTTAAACAGCGCGGGCGGGTGACACTGCCCGCTCGCGCTGTACCGGCCAGGCATTAGGTGCGATCAGTCGCTAACACCCGGCGGCTGTGCGGGGGGGTCGCGGTGCGATCCTCCTGCAAAGCCCCTTACCGACCCTGGGAAGTACTCATACGTCCAGGGTCCTTAAGGGATTAAACGGATAGCGGATCCATTCTGACGGAAGGGAGAACAGATACGTTAACATGTTCATTGACTAATGTAGGTGGACGGATGTGCAATGTGCTTTGGCATACTGTCCATTTTTACACTTTCCGTCAAATATGCGTTTCATTTTAAGGGGTGGATTAAGTTTAAAAAAAAAAAAAGTATACATTACAGCATATTTTTTTAACAATATATGTCAGTAGCCAATAGAAAAGCTAGTAAAAAAAAAAATAGAAAAAAAAGTGCACGTTTGGCATACGTTATAACGTTTTGACGGATGGTCAAACGCAGTGTGCACCTAGCCTAGCATGCACTATTTGGAGCTCACGTTTGACGTTTGTATCCGTCATAAAAATATAAACAAACCTAGTCAATCAAATTGCAGGGAAAAAACCGGATGACAGCCAAAAGAAAAGCAAGTTAGAAAAAAAACGGGTGTCAAACATCTGCTCAAAACAGTGCACTTTTGGCATACATTTAGTTTATATGTTATAACGTGCATATTTTGCCATATTGTCCAACGCAGAGTACACCAAGCCTAACTGATAGCAACTGAAGCATGTATGTACAAAGTATATATCAGTACCAATCAGCATATTATGTGTGTGAATACGTTTACCAGGGTTCTCTCACACAGTGCATCACCTGCACACAAAACGCAAAGTATTAAAAACACAGCGTTTTCAAAAAAATGTGTGCGTTTTTTAATTTAACCAAATTTCATTTGTATTCCTAACTAGAGTTAACCATAAAACCACTTGCATTAAAAAATGAAGACCTTTTTCTGCATTTTGTAAACAAATACATTCCCTACATGCAATTTTTGATGCAGTTGGGAAACACACACACAAGGATGCATGCAGTAATGCAATCTGTGAGCCCAGAATACAATAAGGGGTCGTTCACACAGCGTTTTTGGATCCGTGTTGAATTCGAAGATCACATCCAAAAACCCATTTGTGCTGTTTGGATGCGTGTTGGATGCAGCAGGATCGCATCCTATAGTTTAAAATAGGGCTCCTGCTGCGTCTTTCAGACCAAGAATTGAAATGTCGATTCTTGAAAAGGATCCGAAAGACGCAGTAAGACCCACACCGGCGATCACTCATGTGAACACCGGTTCGTGTTTCATAGTAACAGCAATGTAAATCACATTGCTGTTTATTAGATACGTGTTTGGGTCCGTTTAGGGTCCGACAGACTGATCCAAACACGCATCTATAAGCATATGTTCACACGGACTCAACACGCCGTTTGAACATACCCTAATTGATTACTCACTGACAACACTTTCTTAAGCAATATAGGAAATTGAAAGGAGCTTGCAGTGAAACTGCTGCAATAGAAGAATCGCACCGTGTGAAAACACCCCTAAGGTTTTAACCATATAATATCCTATCATAAAAAAACTGTTTGGCCTGCAATTCATTGAAGAGGCTGAAAAATTACAGATATAGAAAGCATCCACCAAGTACAGATAGAGAACCTACTAAGAAAAACTACTCAGGACATGAAAATGCAAAGCACATCAGTAGCCTCTTCTCCAATGGGCTTGTTGGAATTTGTCCAACTTTGCCAGCTGTTGACTTCAGCCTTACTTCTGGGAGGGGTCCAGACTTTACATTTTGTTGTGGCTTTGGCACTTACTGTATGTACTCTGCATTTTCAAGTTGTAAAACACAGTTTGAATGCTGTTGTCAAATACAAAGCCCTATCCCAGCTTAAAAGAGTTTTCCAATCATAGACATTTATAGAATATGTTTTGCTGTTTTTGTAACCTTATTATTCTTGAAAAGGGAGCAGTGCACATTTGCAGTTAGGGTGCTTTCACACGGTGCATTTTTTGACTTGTTTTTGGATGCATTTTTTGTGCAGAAATATACAGCATTAATTGCTGTGCCTTTCTGCACAAAAACCGCATCAAAAATGCTATGTGTGATAGCACCCTTAGGCTATGTTCACATGGCGTAATTGCGGCATGCATTTCGCTGAATATTTGCGCTTTAATACGGGCGAGATGCGTGCCGCAATCACGGTAATCCATAGTTTTCATAGAGAACTATGGATTACGCCTCCTCTCCCCGATCGTATTGTACGCGCGGGGAGATAAGCGACATGTCACTTAATCGCGGCGCTTTCACACCGCGAGTAATGCATGTCTATGCCGGCCCATCAACATGCATGCAATAATATGCTGAGACCCAATAGTATTAAACTCTGTGAAGTTTTCTTTTATTCCATATATTTGATCGCCATACTATTTCAGTTTTACGGCTTAATTTAAAAGTAGTTACAGCAGTAGCAGTCGTAGTATGTCTCACAAACAAATAAGGTAAATACCTTCAACGAGCGCTCAGCGGCGTCCCATAGATAGGAGAAGCTTAGACAGCCGGACCGAACGCTGCACTTATGCAACGTTTCAGGCAGAATCCCCTGAAACGTTGCATAAGTGCAGCGTTCGGTCCGGCTGTCTAAGCTTCTCCTATCTATGGGACGCCGCTGAGATAATTGACATGTGAATTACTAGCGGCGTATACGCGTCGCTGGCAATCAAGTCTATGGGCCGGCGAAGTGCCGGCCCCCTGCTCAGTCCCCAACTCCCTCCCCGCCCCCGATCACACGGCGTAATTGCGGGGCGTAATTACGCCTGCAAATACACCGTGTGAACATGGCCTTAGGAGACCAACATTGTCACAATGGGTGGGGACCCACAGGTGGTTCCTGCCAGCTCAGAGTTGTGAAATCTCAGAGCAGTCAATCTCTTGTGAGGGTCAGGCTAGGTTCACATCATGTTTGTGATCTACATCTGGCATGTATGCTGGAAAGCTTCTGATGTACACAGTGTCTGTTGGGAAAGCCTCTGATGTACTCTCTGAATGAGTCCATCGGGTTAAATTGCTGTGATGGAGGCCAAATGTGTGTCTTTTTGGCTGGTATATGTCTGTCTATTGCCCAAAAAGGTATAGATTAGTATACAAGCCTACATTATTTCATACAAGAATAAAGTATTTGTTCCCCACACTGGGCTGTGTATGCGCTCTGTCCCCTATATTGGGAAAGATCCAGGAATCCTGGCCGTTGGCAGCAGCCTGCATCAATATCTCTCAGAGCAGCCTTAAGGTATGCTCACACGGCGTGTTGAGTCTGTGTGAACATACGTTTTTAGATACGTGTTTGGATCTGTCTTAAATTGATCCAAACACGTATCTAAAAAATAGCAATGTGTTTACATTGCTTTTTACTAGAAACACGCATTGGCGTTCAGACGAGTGATTGCCGATGCATGTCTCATTGCGTCTTTCCTTTCTGTTCTAAGAATTGACATGTCAATTCATGGTCTGATAGATGCATCAGGAGCCCTATTTTAAACTATAGGGTGTGATCCTGCTGCATCCAACAGGCTGCATTTTTGGATCCAATTACGGATCCAAAAACGCAGTGTGAACAACCCCTTATTATTTCTGAAAGGATTCTGTGACTTGTTTTTAACCGAGCACAACATAGGTGCGGGATAGTTGTGATCAAGAGTCCTTTTTGACTTGAAACCAGCAAGCCAGAATGCGGGACCCTCCATCTGTCTCTGTATCATAAGCTACCACCTTGCTTTGTGCTTTTTAATAAGGTTTTTCAAGAAAGGAGAAGGATTTAAGGATTCCTATTGCTTCTTCATTTTCAATACATTATTTCAATCAAAAGTATCCATTAAAAAATATAAATTTTTACAATGGGGCCCTATCGTGACCAATGCCAATATTTGGCATCACTTTTACGTGCTAGCATATATTTGTTAAACAGACATAGACGTGGGAGTCAGTTACTAATTCATTACATTGCAAATCACACAGAATGCATGTTACCAGAAACTGCTTTGACTGCTAAGAGCCAACCCCTTAATGATACGCCTATTTTTTTTTTTTTTTTATCTCTGCTTTCCAAGAGCCATAGCCTTGTTGAATTTTTGTTATTGACATCGCTGTATGAAGGCTTTTTTTTTGCCACACGTGATTTTTAATGGTACCATTTAATGAACTACGTAACGTATTGGGAAATACTTCCACAAATCTTTGTGGAATACTATTGTTAAAATTCTACACCACATGGTATAAATGGTATGCTACCCCTTTTCTATGGGTTGAGAGGATTCTGGCAATACCCAATGTTTATTGTTTTACATTAACTTTTTATTTTACCTTCATTTAAGGACTCTTTTTTTCGAGAGCAAGATGTGATTTACATTGGTATCATAATGGAGTGTATGAAACTTTCTGATCACTTTATCTTCTAGTTTTTCTGAAAAGGCATTCTGGTGTTTTTTTTTATTTTTCTTAGATAATACAATAAGGTATCGTTCACACGGCTTATTTGTGCACGGATTTCAGCCATACTGCGCACCGACGGCTGAAATCCGTCCCTGTCATTACGGTAATCCACAGTTCTCATAGAGAACTATGGATTCCGTCTCTCCACCCCGCTCGGCGAATCCGGCTTCCAGACACCATGTTAACTGATCGGCACCCCGCGATCTCGTTGCAAGGTGCCGATTGGAGTGCACAGCACTGTTGCTCATTTTTTTTCATTTTTTTGCCATTGATGAAACCGTACAAAGATGTGTTTTTTGCAGAATTGGTTGCATTTTTTTTTAATGCCACCATCATAGCAAATAACGTATTAAATAACTTTTTTTAATAGAAAAAAAAAATGCAATTTTTTGTATTAAATTTAAATTGAACAAAAACAGCATTTCCAACATGGAATTTATTTCTACAGCATTTGCTGTGCAGTGTAATATGCTAACGTTTTTCTAAAAATAGTTACTATCATTCATTTGTCTATGTGTTGCTGCATTCCAAGACCCCCATTTCAATTTTTCTGTCAGTGATTTTGTTTGTACTATTTTGGAGCACCTGCAACCTCTTAGGCCATGTTCACACGGCTTAAAATGGGCCGTATTTCGGTCCGTAATTACGCGCCGAAGTGCGCCAATTACGGGCCGAAAACGGCCCATTCATTACGGTAATTCACAGTTCTCATAGAGAACTATGGATTACGTCTCCTCTCCCCGCCCGGCGAAGCCGCCGGGCGGGGAGATAATTGACATGTCACTTTCTAGCGGCGTATACGCGCCGCTAGCAGTGATAGTCAATGGGCCGGCGAAGTGCCGGCCCCCTGCTTACTCCCCCGCTCCCGCCCCCGTCCACACGGCGTAATTGCGGGGCGAAATTACGTCCCGCAATTAAGCCGTGTGAACATAGCCTTACAGTATTCTTTAGGTTTTCATTTTAGGCCTCGTTCACACGGCTTATTTTGCCGCGGATTGGCGCCGTACTTCGCGCCGGATTTGCGCTGCAGAACGGCGCCAATCCGTCGGAGTAATTACGGTAATCCACTGCTCTCATAGAGAACAGTGGATTCCGTCGCTCCTCCTCGCTCTGCGAATCCGCCGCGTGGGGAGAAAGTGACATGCACATTATTTACGGCGCGGACTCGCCGTAAACAATGCATTGTCTATGGGGTCGGGGAGCGGCGCCCCCGCCTCGCTCCGGCCCTGCCCCCGTCCCGCCCCTTATTCACGGCGGATTTGTGAGCGCAATCCGGCTCACAAATCCGTCGGGAATAAGCCGTGTGAACACGGCCTTACAGTAACATGTTACTTATTTTTACTTTTCAATTGTTCTTACTGTTATCGCTAATCCCACTATGGAAATAGACCATGTGATACTTCTGTATTGCAGTGAATTATCACTGCCACTAAGCCCTCCACTGCTATGACAACCCATCAGCACCCTGGTTTTCTGTTAAAGGAGCGCAGTGAGCTTACACCTCAGATACCTCAGTCAGTATTTAGGGGCTTAAAAAACCTAGGAATCCAGTCATTGCAGCAAGGTGTCAGTTGTATGTTACATAGCTCCTGAGCCTGCAATATAATAGAATGGGATGGTGTGGTAACCACAGTCGACCCATGCTAGTTTTTTGCTTCAGATTTGGTCAGCACGTTTCGAGCTGACACAAATGTTTCCGTATGAAAAAAGGCTGGTGATGAATTTTTCTGCGATCACCAGAAAAAAATCAGGTCTGCCCAAAGCGGCTTGACTCAAATCTGAGGCGCAACGCTACCCCACGCTATACTAAAATGGTGCTGTGCAGAAAGGTGTTAAAGGAGGTATGGCATCTTCTAGTCTGACCTTATCTCACTCCTCTCTCCTTCAACAGAATTAAACAAGCATTTAGTGTGTGATGTACCAGGTCTTCCACAGCAAGAGACATTTTTTTTTATAAGTTTCTGGTAACATGCATTATGTGTGATTTGCACAGAGTAATGAATTAGTAACTGACTCCCATGCAAAATAAGATGCAAGTCAGCAAGGAACATGTGATCTGTTTGTATTCTCTGTTGTCCTTATCTGCACATCACTAATATCAGTGGTAATGACATAATCTGTCTTCAGGAACACGGCACCGAATATTATGGTTTTAGTTTTTATTGTCAACTATTCCTGGAGCATGTAATACCATCAAAAAGGCAATGTAAAGTGACATTTTGATAGCAAGATTTCTAAATAAATTGGATAATAGTCTCGCACAAGCTCATAAAATCAGCTTCTAGTATTTTCCATTCCATGTTTAAAAATTCAATATGGCCAGAGGAAAAAACATGGCTGATACATTACAAACAGCTTGCTCTTATTTATAGCTTGGCTATGAATAAGAGCGTTCTTCTTGAAACACGTCAGCCATGTTTTTCCTCTGGCCGTGTTAAATCTTTAAACATAGAATGGAATATACTGGAAGCTGATTTTATGAACTTGTGCGAGACTATTAACCAATTTTTATATATACCTATAGTGCTTGGAGTCTACAAACAGTCCATGCACAACAACAATTATCTGATTGCTGGAATGCCTTCACAGTATTTATCAGGATGGGCGCATTTTTTTCAAATTAAAATTTACTATATGATTTTAAGCATTGTAGGGGGAAAAAGACAAAGAGGGGACTTTGGTGAAAGCGCAGACCAGTTTTTTTTAAGGAGTATACTGAAATGTTCTTTATTTTATAAGACCCCGACACCAATTTTTAAAACCCTAATTTTAGCTGAAATACATTACAGACAGGGTAAAAACTCCCCCCCCACGGGGGCCCCCCCCAAGTGTTGGGAAACTAAAAAATTTCCCCAACATGCATTTGTAAAAATCTATAACGGGGGGGCCCAATAAAGGGGAGTTGTAGTTTTTTAAACAGCTGGGGGGCCCGGCCCGTTTGAAAACCCCTGTTTTACAGTAAAAAAAAGAAAAAATTACTTTGCAGAAAGAAAAAAAAACCTTTTAAGGGAAATTCTGTCTCATTTTTTTTTTGGGAAATTTGGCAAATATAAAAAATTTTTGGTAATCCAAACTGCCCTAAAAGGGGGGTAACTTTGTGGGGGGTGTTTTGAAATTTCAGGTGGGTGTGAGGGGGGGGGTGTATTTCAGGGGTGGGTGCAGGGGGTGTGTGTTTTGTGAAATTTGAGTCTCTGGGGGGGGCTATGGTGTGGGGGGAGGGTGTTTGTTTTGACTTTTGGCAAGGGGGTTTGGAGTTGCCCCCCCCTTATTTTTCTGCCCCTTGTCCTGCCCTCTTGGCCTTGCAGTCGTCTCTGGCAGCCCTTCAATGGGCAGGAAAAGGGGCCCACAAAGGGGTTTAAAAGTTCCCTTGTTTTCCCTTTCCCCCTGCCCCGGGAACAGGCCGCAGGGAACAGACTCTGGGGGATTGCCTATGGCAATACCCAAATTCATATCACGGGCAAACAATATCCCTGTTTAAAAAAATAACTTTTACTAGGGCAAACTTAAAAATTTTTACCAAAATTTGACCCCAAAAAAATTTCAAATACTTTTCCTAGATTATACACATTTCTTTTAGTAAATTTTCCTCAATGGGAGTAATCGCCCCAAAAAAGGGCGGCTTTCCCCTTTAAAAAAAAATAATATCACTATATTTGGTAAAAAACCTTTTTAAAACCCGCAAACCCGACGGTTTTCCCCCCTTTCAGGTTTTTTTGGTTTATCAGGGGGTTAAAAAAAATCATTTTGTGGAAAAAGGAAATACGCTATATACAACGCCCTTTTAAAAACCCCTTCTTAAAAACATATACTTCCCCATATAAGTTCAATGGGGGAATGATACTTTTGCTTAGAGGTTTTTTTTTTTTAGGGATAAAAAAAAGAATTCTCCCCCCAGCCCCCTTTTTGGGATGCGGCACCCAAGGGTAAGGGGGGACGGATAGTAACCCGTATTCTTTTTAACTTTAGGTATTTAGTGGTAAATTTTTTGGGGGCCCAGATTTTTACAATTTTAGGGTAAAATTTAAATAAAAGTTATGTTTTTAAAGGGGTTATTTTTTGCCCTTTTATATAAATGGTTTAAATCCCCTGTTTTTTAAAAAAATTTGGGAGAATTTCCAATTTGCCTATTCAGCATCCAGGGAAAGCTGGGTGACACTTCCATCCCCCCAAAAAATGGATCCAGTATTCCTTTCCTGGAAACTGGATGTTTTCCTGTGGGTGGGGTGGGGACACCCAGCTTTCTAGAATTTCTGAAAGGGTTTCCCGGCCCATGTTGTGGGGTGCAAATTTTTTTTTATTTTCAGATTCCCCTTTGGGGCTACGTCGGATTCCCTGGGGCTAAAGTTTGGATTTAAAAATTTGGGTCTATTTTTTTTTTTTAAATAAAATTTGGGTTTTAGAGGGCTGGTGTTCCCGGGGAGTGTTTATTTAAATTTAAAAGTTTTTTTTGTGCAAAATTTTTTGTGGTTTTTTTTTTCAAATACAATTTCCAGAGGTTAATAGGGAGGTATTTTGACAAATTTTTTCCCAAATTTCAAAGCTTGGGCTTGGTGTCAGCCAGCGGTGATTAGTGTTGCCTAAGGCGGGCATAACCCCCCTGTCACTATTACCCCCGTTTCCCAACCACCCCAGGGGGAATTTGGGGAAAAGCCGGGAACCTTTAAAAGGGAAACCCCTAAAGTGGGTGGTCCCGCTTTGGGGCAGCTGCGGGCTGGTATTTTTTGAATAGGAAAAAAACCATTTGCGATGGGTTTTTTTCCCATTCTGAAAAGTAACTGGGGTGCCGCTGTTGGGGTTTTTTTCCCCCGGGCTTTTTTTAAGGGAAAAAATTTTGGGGGGGGAAAAACCCGTCGTTTTTTTTTGAAAATGTATTTTTTAAAGGAATTTTGGGAAATGGGCATTTAAATGGGAATGATTAAGGAGGTGGCCCCCTGTAGGGTTTTCGATAAAATAAAAGATATTTGAAAAAAATAAGAAGAAGGGGGCCCCATCTCCATTTTCCCTAATCAGCCAAGGTTAAAACCAAAAGCTGCCAAGGTTCTAATAACAGAAAGGGTGGTCCTTTAAACTGGTCCCCTTTTCATTCAAAAAATATCAGCCTTCAGTCCTCCCCCAAAAAAGCGGACCAACACATTTAAAAGGGTCCCCTTTTGGGCGGTTTTCCCGGGCCCCTTTTTCCCCCGTACCCCCGTTCTTAAGGGACTGGGGGAAAAGTTTACAACGGGGTTAGTGGGCCCGAATAGGGTGGGCAAAAAATTTCTGCTGGGTTGACACCCAAACCTGAGCGCTAGTAATGGAGAGGTGTCTGTCAAATACCACCCTTAAAAAAATGAAAATTTAAAAGGAAAAAAAAACAGACAAAATATCACAAAAAAATTTTTTTACAGAAAAACAAACCAACGTTGGTCCAACATAAAACCAAAAGGTTCCGACATAATCCAAAGGGGGAAAAATTTTAAAAAAAAAAAAAAAAATGACAGTACAAAACTCCCTCTCCTGCATTCCCCCGAAGTTCATTCCCCCAACTGATCTTCTTGAGGTGCAGGGTAAGGAGTTTTTAACCCGCATAAATGATTTTTGGGAGGGGCAGGGCAGGTAGCCCTTTAAACTCCTGGGGGCTGGTCCTTTGGTCCCCCAAAAAGATTGTAAACTGTGCTCTCTAATTTCTCCTACCATCCCCCCCATTGTGTTTATGCTCCTTTGTACCAAAACAAAATAACAACAACCCCAACAAACCCCCCAACCTCTCCCCCAAACCCCATTTACCCATAAGTCCCTTCCCCCTCCAGAAAACCTCCACCCATCGCCCCAAAAACCTTTTCCCCCTAAACCAACCCCCCCCCTATCCCCCATATTTGCTTGTAAAAAGGTGGCCCACAGGGAAAAGGGAAATCTGAAAAAAATTTGAATTCTAAGGTGTTTGTTAAATTTTTCAGGGACGGTCTTTTTTTCGGAAAGAAAATCATCTGGACAGGGAAAGGAGAAGAAAAAGGGAAAGATAAAAAATTTCCTTCACAGGAGGGCGTCCCCCGGGTGAATCCTTTTTTGTTAAGGGACTGGGGGTCCCTTAATGTATGCAGAGGGGTGTGTACACTTGGGTTTTTTGGGCCAAATGTTTTACACTTTAAGGGGGGAAATATTGATTGTAATGGGGTTTTGGTTAGGCACAGTTTGGGCGGTATCTCTCAACTCTCCTGGATTTCGGGAAAAAGATAAACCCACAGTCCCGGAAAATTGGGTGACGCCAAAACCCAGGCTTTAAACCAGATAAAAAACAAGGTGGCATATTGTGGCTTTTTCTTAAGGGAAAAAGGGGAGGGGTCTTCACAAGAGGGCGGGGTTTTTTGCCCAAAAAGCATGCCGCACCTTCCAAACTCCTGCTTTTTTTCTTTTTAAAAAATTGGGGAAAATAAAGGTTTTTTTTACAAAATTCACCCCACACACACTAAAAAATTTTTATATATATTTATATATATATATAAAATATAAATATATATATATAAACACACCCATGTTTTTTCTCACTATCGACATGAAGTCGAAACACAAAAATAAAATATATTGGGTAAGTAGAGAAGCCAGGGGCCCCCCCCTAGCAAAATTTTGGGGTGGGGCCCCCATTTTCCCCTACTTTCCCCCCACCCCCCGGGTCCCTTTCCATGAACGTTTACCCGAACATGAGTTCGATAATGGGAGAAAATAAAAAGGCAAGTTTAAACCCACCATAATTTCACCTTTATATTGCTAACCCAACTGCTACCAAAAATATTTTTAAAAAACCATAAAACCAAAAAACGCTGCTACATATGGAAAGGGTTATACCGCAAAAAACACAACCATAAATTGCCATCACATAGTTTACGGGAAAAATTCCCTTTCTTTATTACTTTCATCAGTCCCAAAAGACCCCTTTGTACCCCAAAAAAGTTGGGGCCATATAGTGGTTAAAAGATAGTGTACACAGGCTCTGCAGATGTTTGTAACCACCATAATTTTGGGTAGATTTTTAAATTTTACCAGAATTTGCAGACCCAAAATTACCCCCATACAGTACCATAAGTGGTTTGTTTAATTTTAAAAAACAGGCTCCCGTTGCATAAAAAATTTATTTCAAAGGGAGGGTTTTGTCCTTGTTACTCACGGGGGCGTTTCTTGGGCGGAAACCGTTTTATTTCCCCTTTTGGTTTTTGCATCCTCCAGAACCCCCATGATTGGGTTTTCTCCCCGGGCCCCCTTTTTCCCTTTTTGATTAAACCCCTTAAAACCGAAAAAGCCTGAAAAGTAGGGGTTTAAAGGGGCCAGAACATTTTTTTTAGTTTTTTGGCCCCCTTGGTTTTTTTAAAGTTTTAACTTTTTTTTTTTTTTTCAATTTACGCAGTTTTGGGTGGGGCCCCGTTTTATTCCGGGGCCCGTTTTACTTTTTAAGGGAAAAGTTCAAGAAAAATTATAAATAAAATTTCGTATTTTTTTTTTATTTTTTTACAAAATTTGTTTTTGTTTTTTTTTTAATTTTTTTTTTTACACCCTTCCCAATTCCACTTAATAATTTTTAGATTTAAATTCCCACAGGTTATTACGGGGTTTGGGATACCAAATTTTGTGAAGGGTTTTTTTTGTGTGTTTTAATTTTTGTACAATTTTTTTTTTATTTAAAAAATTTTTTTTTATTTTATTATTTTATTTTTTTTATTCTTTTTTTTTCACTTTTTTTAGTTTTTTTTTACTTTTTTTTTTACTTCCCTGAAAAGGGGGAACTGTTTTAACATTTTTTTTTTTTTTTTTTTTTTTTACACTTAGAAAAGTAAATTTGAAAATTCATATTGCAAAAAAAAATTTCTAATCTGTGTCAGTCTGACACGGCATGGTTTTGGGCAGCACACAGTGCGTCCTAATCACTGGGTTCATAACAGAAAACTCTGGGGCCCAAGCTAGGGGCCCCAGAGCTGAAGTGCAGCCGAATTCCCCGGCTCTGTCGGGTTTTCCGGGCCCTTCCCATCAACCCAAAAGGGGCAAGGGGGTCCCTTAATTGCCTTGCGGTTTAAAGCACCCCCGCAATTTAAGGGGGTTAAAAATGGGTTTGGGGGAGGTTTCCTCCCACCCCGATGCCTGCGGAAAGCTTGGGGGTCAGGGGGGGTGTAGTTCACCCCCCCGGGGTCCCAACGCCGCTGCGGCGCCGGGGGCCGCAAACCCCCCCTTTCTGCAGCGGGCGTCAAAAACGTCGGGTGCACCACAAAAAGACCCCAATAAAAGGCCCCCCGTCAAAAGAAAGGTAGGCGCGGTAGTTTTTTTGGGGGGGTTAAGACACAAAATTCTTAAAAAACTCAAATTTTTCCCGCACCTCACTCCCTGCCCCCCCCTGGATAAATGGGGGATCCATTTAGGGGGAGGCAGGGTTTTCATAGGTATAGGGGCCCCAGTTGGCCCGGTTTTTTGGGAAAAGGCCCCAAAAGGAGGGCCCCCAAAAAGGCAGGGGTTTTTTTAAAAACTTTTAGGGCCCCCATAATTTGGGAATCAAACAAGGGGGTTTTGGTATAGGGCCCCATTAAACAGGGAGGCAGGGGTTTTAGGGGCCATATAAGGGAGGGAAAGGAAAGGGGTTTAAAGGGAGTATAGGGCCTAAAATGTAGGCGGCCTTAGGGGTTTGGGTATAAGGGGGCCCTTTTCAGGCCCGGGCAAAAGAGCAAGCCTAAAAGGGACTTAATTTTAGGCAGGCAGGGCTTTTTGGGAAAGCCATAGGGGGTAATTTAGGGGCCCCAAAAGGGGGTTGAGGGAGGGCTATATACAGGCAGGCAGGTAGGGCTATATACAGGCAGGTAGGTAGGGGCTATATACAGGCAGGCAGGTAGGGGCTATATACAGGCAGGCAGGTAGGGGCTATATACAGGCAGGCAGGTAGGGCTATATACAGGCAGGCAGGTAGGTAGGGCTATATACAGGCAGGCAGGTAGGGCTATAGGCAGGCAGGTAGGTAGGGCTATATAAAGACAGGCAGGACGGTAGGGCTATATACAGGCAGGTAGGTAGGGCTATATACAGGCAGGCAGGTAGGTTGGGCTATAGGCAGGTAGGTAGGGCTATATACAGGCAGGCACGTAGGCAGGTAGGGCTATATACAGGCAGGCAGGTAGGGCTATATACAGGCAGGCAGGTAGGGCTATATACAGGCAGGTAGGGCTATATACAGGCAGGCAGGTAGGGCTATATACAGGCAGGCAGGTAGGGCTATATACAGGCAGGTAGGGGCCATATGCAGACAGGTAGGTAGGTAGGGGCTATATGCAGGCAGGTAGGGGCTATATGCAGGTAGGTAGGGCTATATACATGCAGGTAGGTAGGGCTATATACATGAGGTAGGGGCTATATGCAGGCAGGTAGGGGCTATATGCAGGACAGGATTCATTAATATTAAAAAAAAATAAAATTAAGAAAGCATTTACTCACCAGCTCCACGCTCCCTCGCAGGTGTGCTCCCGGGCAGTCTGTGCTCGGTGCGGGAAGCACGATGATGTGATGTCATCGCGCAGCCCAGGTCAGCACTGTGGGCCGGCGTCTGCGCCTAGCAGCCGTGCAGTCCTGCGTCTGAGCGCTCGGGCCGGAGGGCCCGGACGTTCAGAGGCCGTATGCGCCAGGCCCCGCAGCTCCCCGTCCACCGGCAGTGAACGGTTATGTTCACTGCCAGCAGGCGCAGGAGCCACACTACTGGGGGAGCAGACGTGTCAGTAGCTGCCCTGGGGCACAGGCCCCCTAAGAGCATGGGCCCCGGGGCAGCTGCTTCGTCTGCTCCCCTGTAGTTACGCCCCTGTATGTGTATAAATAAATATAAATATTATATATATATTATATATATATAATATATAATATTATATATATATATATATATTACACACACACACACTACCGTTCAAAAGTTTGGGGTCGCTTAGAAATTTCCTTATTTTTGAAAGAAAAGCACTGTTTTTTTTACAAAGAAGCTAAAATTAAATGAATCAGAAATACACCCTATACATTGTTAATGTGGTAAATGACTATTCTAGCTGCAAACGTCTGGTTGTTAATGCAATATCTACATAGGTGTATAGAGGCCCTTTTCCAACAACGTCACTCCAATGGTACATTTTGTTTGCTAACTGTGTAAGAAGGCTATTGGATATTTTGAACAACCTAGAAAACCCTTGTGCAAGTATGTTAGCACAGCTGAAAACAGTTTTGCTGATTAGAGAAGCTATAAAACTGACCTTCCTTTGATTTAGTTGAGAATCTGGAGTATTAGGCTATGTTCACACGGCAATGACTGGGACGTATTTTAGCCCGTAATTCTCTTCGTACTGCGCTCAAATACGGGTGAAATACGTCCCAGTCATTACGGTAATGCACAGTTCTCATAGAACTATGGATTACGTCTCCTCTCCCCGCTCGGACAATACACCGAGCGGGGAGAGAAGTGACATGTCATTTATTCATGGCGTATATGCGGCGTGAATAATGAATGTTTATGGGCCCCCCGAACCTGCTCCCGAGCGCACAGCGTAATTGCGGGTGAAATACGTCCCACAATTACGCCGTGAATGAGCCGTGTGAACCCTGCCTTACATTTGTTGGTTCGCAAAATGGGCAGAATTAAAGAACTTT
Organism: Phyllomedusa bahiana; assembly: GCA_025379985.1. Taxonomy (NCBI): domain Eukaryota; kingdom Metazoa; phylum Chordata; class Amphibia; order Anura; family Hylidae; genus Phyllomedusa; species Phyllomedusa bahiana. The sequence continues at coordinate 83,831 of JAODAL010012404.1, forward strand.
CATGTGAAACTCGACAGTCTATTCTTGTGCTGAGAGATGAAAGCTATTCCATGCGAGAAACTGCCAGGAAACTGAAGCTTTCCTACAACGGTGTTTACTACTCCCTTCAGAGGAGAGCACAAACAGTTTCTAACCACAGTAGAAAGAGACGTGGAAGGTCTTGCTGCACAACTGAGCAACAAGACAAGTGCATTATCGTCTCTAGTTCGAGAAATCGACGCCTCACAGGTCCTCAACTGGCAGCTTCATTAAATAGTACCCGCAAAACGCCAGTGTCCACGTCTACACTGAAGAGGCCACTCCGGGATGCTGGCCTTCAGGGCAGAGTGGGAAAGAAAAAGCCATATCTGAGACTGGCTAATAAAAGGAAAAGATTAATATGGGCAAAAGAACACAGACATTGGACAGAGGAAGATTGGAAATAAGTGTTATGGACAGACTAATCGAAGTTTGAGGAGTCTGGATCACACAGAACCACTGAAAAGATGCTGGAAGAGCGCCTGACGCCATCTGTCAAGCATGGTGGAGGTAATGTGATGGTCTGGGGTTGCTTTGGTGCTGGTAAAGTGGGAGATTTATACAAGGTCAAAGGGATTTTGAATAAGAAAGGCTCTCACTCAATTTTGCAACGCCATGCCATACCCTGTGGACAGCGCTTGATTGGAGCCAATCTCATCGTGCAACAGGAAAAGGTCCCAAAGCCACCTCCAAATTATGCAAGAACTATTTAGGGAAGAAGCAGGCAGCTGGTATTCTCTCTGTAATGGAGTGGCCAGCGCAGTCACAAGATCTCAACTCCATTGAGCTGCTGTGGGAGCAGCTTGACCGTATGGTGGGCAAGAAGTGCTCATCAAGCCAATCCAACTTGTGGGAGAGGCTGGTGGAAGCATGGGGTGAAATTTCTCCAGATTACCTCAGAAAATTAACAGCTAGAATGCCAAAGGTCTCCAATGCTGTAATTGCTGCAAAGGGAGTATTCTTTGACGAAAGTAAAGTTTGAAGAAGATTAAATCATTATTTCTAACCTTGTCAATATCTGGTCTATATTTCTATTCATTTTGCAAGTCATCTGATAAATAAAAGTATGAGTTCTCAGGGAAAACACAAAATTTATCTGGGTGACCCCAAACTTTTGAACGTTAGTGTATATACACTGTATATATATGTGTGTATAACATATATACTTACAAGTGTGTTTGTGTATAATATTATAATATTATATAATATATATATAATATATATATATATATAATATATATAATATATATATATATATATGGCTTCTAGAATAACTAACTTGAAAAATAAGTACTAGTTTATAGCAGAAGTGTGTTAGATAACTGATACCTTTTCTATAGACTAAAAATGTTTGTGAAACATGAATCTTGTCAGTGAGCAACTAAGCGTGACTTCTATAAGTAATGCTTCCTGTTTCTTGTACTTTATCTCATGGAGTACAAATGACATCTGACTTCAAGCTATTATCACACTGACCTCTTAAATACCAACAAAATATTCCATCAATGTGATGAATTGATACTGTCCCAGAGATTGAACCTGTATAAATGCCTAGAATGAATAGGTCAGAGCACTTTTTAATTAACAGCCATCCTTTGTAGTTTTTCTTACTACACTTCTCAACATTGAAATGAAAGCACCGAAAAGGACAAGCCATAAGGTCATACAAATCCAGAAAGTAGCAGGTGTTGCTAACATCTGCAAATGATCACATTTTCAAGCACCTAGCTTCAATCTGTGGCATATAAAGGCATAAAAGCCAGATTGAAAGCAAAGGGTTTTTTTTAGCCATGTGAAACCTCAGAAATCGAAGTAAATGGTATGGAATAACTGGGTGGTGTCACCTGTCCATCGAGTTGCTAAAGGGGATTGAATGCTTGAACTGAGAAGATTCGGTTTATCACTCCACAGATGGCTGCATGCCTCTGCAGAGATACCAGCGCTGCTGCATACCTCACAGCTTTTAGAGATTGCAAGAAAGGACACATCAGGCCGCACCTCTAACCACGGCCAAACACATGACATCACACCGAGAAACACCTCTAACCACTCCCAAACACTGTACATGCCAACTTTTTAGATAGCAAAAAAGGGACAAATTTTCAGGATTGTATTGTATCCAATGATGAAATATTAGGTACTGTAAGTTGTTATGTAATATACAGCTAGGAAGCAATCAGATACTTTTTAAAGCAAGATAGTTAACTGACGTAAATCTATTGCCCAAATTAAAAAGAGGGACATTTATAGAGTTAAACGGGACAGAGGGACCTGAGTAAAAAATAGGGACACTTGGGAGGTATGCTGTTGTACAGGATCCATTCTGAAATTGTAAGTCCTAACCCAACCCTAGTTCAGCAAACAGTGTCAACAAAAAAAACATCATGACAATGGACTACAATCCTGCCTTCCAGCTACAGGTATTTAATTGACCTTATTCCACTGTTCTCAAAGGCTATCATGGTGCACTGCAAGACAGCTATGGTTGCAATGGAGGTCTGTTATCTTCAGTGATGAGTCCTACATTTGTCTTTGTTGAAATGATAGCCAGAGATTGGTCTGGAGACAACATGGGTAACAAGGGAATATCACACAGATCTTACTCTAGAGCAGCGGTGGCGAACCTATGGCACGCATGCCAGAAGTGGCACGCAGGGCAATCTCTGCTGGCACGTGTACCAAGGTGGCCACTCGCTGGGTTCCTGCACTGTCACCCGGAGGCCGCGCTAGCGGTGGGTCCGCGGCGGCCCCTTGTGCTCAGCTGGGCAGTGACGCGATGTAGTTACATCATCGTGCCGCTACCTGTCCTCGGGCGCACAGCCCGTCATAGGCTGTGCGCCCGAGGAGCTGCCGGAGGAGCGTCCCGCGCTGGGATGGAGAGAAGAGGACAGAAGAGGAGCGTGCGGCTGGACAGAGGTAAAGTGGGTATAATAGTGTTATTATTTTATTTGTGCTGTCTATGTACTGGCATGGTGGGGAGAGTGCTGGCTGTATACTGCTGTGGGGAGAGTGCTGGCTCTATACTGCTGTGGGGAGTGCTGGCTATATACTGCTGTGGGGAGAGCTGGCTATATACTGCTGTGGGGAGAGTGCTGGCTGTATACTGCTGTGGGGATAGTGCTGGCTATATACTGCTGTGGGGAGAGTGCTGGCTGTATACTGCTGTGGGGATAGTGCTGGCTGTATACTGCTGTGGGGAGAGCTGGCTATATACTGCTGTGGGGAGAGTGCTGGCTGTATACTGCTGTGGGGAGAGCTGGCTGTATACTGCTGTGGGGAGAGCTGGCTATATACTGCTGTGGGGAGAGCTGGCTATATACTGCTGTGGGGAGAGCTGGCTGTATACTGCTGTGGGGAGAGCTAGCTGTATACTGCTGTGGGGAGTGCTGGCTGTATACTGCTGTGGGGAGAGCTAGCTGTATACTGCTGTGGGGAGAGCTAGCTGTATACTGCTGTGGGGAGAGCTGGCTGTATACTGCTGTGGGGAGCTATCTATCTACTGCCTGTGGGGACCTGTATACTACCTGTGGGGAACTATATCTATATACCTGCTTTCCTGAGGAGACATATATCTATATACCTGCCTAATTGAGGGGACCTATACACCTACCTAACTTAGGGGACTTATATAGCTATAAGTAAGGAGTTGCTGGAAAAGTGAGGATTCTAAGGTATTTGTGTCTAAATCTGCAGGGATGAGTGTTGGTCGGGAGAAATCAGCATGAAGGTGTGAACCGGATGGAGAAGAAAAGGGAAAGTGAAACGTCACATGTGAGTCACTAAATGTGCCTGAAATGTAATCTCTTATATGTGTGCAAAGTGTAATGGTTTATATTCAGTAATGGTGTGCCAGTATTATTCAGTCACTTTGCGTTGGTGATACGTGGCGGTATTATTCAGTCACTATGTGGTGGTGATATGTGGTCGTGGTGTTGTGGTATTATTCAGTTAACTGTGTGCTGAGCACCTGTGTACACTGCTATCTACCACAATATGGTCACTGTATAATGGAAATAAGGCAGAGGGATGGGCTAAGTGGCCGTCACATCCCTCGTCTTAGTTTATGTGCGGACCCACTTTCCACGTCACCTCTCTGCTTCGTGCCGGCGGCGGCATTTTGCGGTAACTAAGGTTTTTTCGGTCGCAGTTTCGGCACTTGGTCTCAAAAAGGTTCGCCATCACTGCTCTAGAGATTATGATGTGGTTTAACATAATGTATGGTAACCAGACCCCTCTAGTCTTCGTTTCAGGTACACTACCAGCTTGTTTGGAAAAAACAGTCTTTTCTGACCTACGAGCAGTTTTTTAACAGGACAACACTAGACATGTTGATTGTGCTACTGTAAACAGCCTGCCTCGTTTAAACATGCTACCATGGCCGTCAGCATCTCTAGACATGTCTAATTTCTAGCACATCTGGGGTATTATTGGTCGGCACTTGCAAATGGAGCTACCAGCAGCTAATCGTGATGATTTGCAGGCCCAAGTAAATTCAGCATGACATAACATTCCTCAGACAACCATTAATTAACTTATTAATAGCATGCCTAGACTTGTAATTGCATGTATTTCTGTGCATGGAGCTTGATTAAAGAACCAGTAGGGGATGAGTAGTGGTGTGTTTAAATCCAGGGGAGTCTGCAGTTCATTTTGTCTGGGTCCCTGAGGAGGATTCCTGTACTAGTGGTCAAGGACAGACCTGCAGTGAGATCTGTTTGCCTTGCATGCTGATGTGTGGTCTGGTTGCGCAGACCTGAAGAAAGATGGACTGAATAAACAGTGGAAATTTGGTACCATATGAGTCCTTGATGATCAGGGCCAAGTTTGGGAGGTCTGATCAAGAAACATAGAGTGGGCCTGAAGCGTGGTCCAGTAGTGGTAGAGAGCCTATTAGGGGTATGGGGTATGATTTAGAGGACTAGCTAACAAATACAGTAACTAACTAACAAATACAGTAAATAGGACATACCAAGGTATAAATAAAAATATATTAAATCTATTCTGTCATCAGTACAACATAAAACAATTAAAACTCTACCAGAGCACATAAAGCCATAGTGTTAATGCACAGAACAAGTATACTCATGGCTTAACATACACAATTAATAAAGGAATACTGTAGGACCAGATTAAACCATTTAAAGCCCAAGCACAATTAGGCCGTGTTCACACGGCTTATTTCGCCGTGGATTGGCGCCGTACTCCGCGCCGGATTTGCGCTGCAGTACGGCGCCAATCTGTCGGAGTAATTACGGTAATCCACTGTTCTCATAGATGAACAATGATATAAAGTTTTAGTTCAATGCCTACAATACACATTCAAAGCACAATAGAAGAAGGTAACCCATGTGTCGCTACACTCAATAGCTTTCTCATGGGTACAATAATTGCTTTATTTGCATGTATTGATATATTTATGGCATGTAAATGATTAGAAAATGGGCCTGCTGTCTGTTGCAGTTCCCACCCCTGTGTCTTTGTGGGGTGTCATTCAGTTGTCATAGCAGCTGGGGGCCTAATGAAGGTGTCCAGTCCTTGTAATTGCTATACTGTGATCACTGTATACTGTAATGATACAATTGTGTTTTTTTGTTTTGGTCACCTAGCCTCCCAGAAAAAAAAAATGGAAATGAAAAGTAATAAAAAGTTGCATACACTTCAAATTTATACCAGTAAAAAGTTAGTTTTTTTTTAACCAAAACAACAAATAGTATATAACTTTAGTGTCACTCAATGAACTCTATTTAAACATTTTGTCCCCCTCCCCCGAAAAAAATTATACCCCACAAAGAATGGTTTGCTCCTCCATACATTATATGGTGAATTAAATTGTACCTTAAAAAACATGACTCATTTTGCAAAAGCAAGCCCTATTATGAAAATGTTGACAGCAAAATAAAATTAGATACTAAGTGGTGAATATGATCCTATGATAGCCCTTTATGTTATTCAATTGTGGATATTAAGCCTTGAGTATACCTGTTATTATCAAATACATTGGCGTTCTGATTTTAATTTTTTTTGTTACTGTGTTAACCGTTTTTTTGTTATGGGTGTAAAAGACAGGGGAGTCGGAGAGAATGGGATTGTCCTTTAACCCCTTAACGACCTAGGACGTATGCATACGTCCAGGTCGTTTGGGGGTTAAGGCACCTGGACGTATGCATACGTCCTGAGGATCGCGCGAACTCTAAAGCAGAGTTTTTATTAGTATATCACAGCTGACATCCTGCAGCGTCGGCCCCGACCCGAGGTCACTCTGAGGGAGTGGGGGTGATCAACCCCTTAATTATCGCGACCGAGAGGTCGCACTAACTAAGGGAGACACAGGAGGAGCGATCTCCTCCTGCGTCTGTCGGCAACAGCAGCACATGATCGTGCGGCTGCTGTATGCTGACAGACAGCACGGAAGGCATAGAATGCCTTCCGGGTTGTCTGTGACGTCACAATGCCCGGCCGTGCCCTGTGGCATCGTGACTGACAGTTGTCATAGGAATCAAGCTGTGTAGTGATTCCTATTGAATGAGAGATCTAAAGATCACTCATTCAAATCCTCACTGGGGAAAAGTAAAAAAAAAAAAATGTGAAAAAGTAAAAAAAAGTGAAAAATAAGTAAAACACGAAAAATAACATAAAAACCCCGTACACTGCCCTTTTCCCCTTTCCAAACGGCAATCGCCTCAAAAAAGATCAAAAATAAATAAAAGTACTTATATTTGGTATTGTCGCGTATGTAACGACCTGCCCTATAAATCTGTCATGTTAATTTACCCGTAAGATGAATGCCGTAAAAAAAAAAAAAACAATCACAGAATTAAGATTTTTATTCATCCCGAAGCACATAAAATGGAATAAAAAGCGATCAAAAACTCCTATAAATACCAACGTTGTGCCAATTAAAACGTCAGGTCATTCTGCAAGAAAAAAGTCCTTACACAGCTCTGTATATGGAAAAATAAAAAGTTATGGCTCTCAGATGATAGCGATGCATAAATATTGTTTTACACAATAAAAAAACTTTTTTTTTAAAGTGCTTCAACATGAAAAAAACTATATGAATTGCATATCGCCGTAATCGTATCGACCCAAAGAGTAAATCTAACTTATCACGGATACTGCATGGTGAGCGCTGTTAAAAATAAAAAACATTTCTAGGATTAAGGTATTTTCTTCACCCTGCCTTCCAAAAAACGGATTTAAAACTGATCAAAAAGTCTTGTTCCCCCAAAAATGATACCAATAAAAACGTCAACTCATGCCTCAAAAAACAAGCCTGTACACAGCTCTGTACACAGAAAAATAAAAAAGTTATGGCTCTCAGACTGCGGCTATGCAAAAATGTGTTTTCCTGTTTGAATAAAAGTGTTTTTATTGTATAAAAGCAGTAAAAAATAAAAAAAATACTAATTTGGTATCGCTGTAATCGTATCGACCTGCTGAGTAAAGCTAGCATGTCATATATAACGCAGAGTGACTGCTATAAAAAATAAAAATAAAAAACACTACCAGGAATGCTGCATTTTGTTCAAAACGCCTCACAAAAACCTTAATAAAAAGTGAACAAAGCGTGATATGCACCCCATAATAGTTCCAATAAAAGCATAAATTCACCCCGCAAAAAACAAGGCCCTACCCAGCTCTGCACACAGCTAAATAAAAAAGTTATGGCTGTCAGAATAGGACAACATTAAAACACATTTTTTATAGACCTATTTCTATTGTGTATAAGTAATAAAACATAATCCCCGTATTAAAGTTATTTACTCATTTACACTGCACAGTGAATGCTGTAAAATTGAAACCCAAAAAACAATGACAGAACTGTGTTTTTTCCCTCCATTTTCATGACCCAAAGCTAATAAAACTATGGAACACCTGTGCACCCAAAATGCACAATACACCCCTATATGAGATCCATGAGGAGCGTTGAATCTAAAATGGGGCGACTTCTGGTAGGTTTCACCTGTTCTGATATTTTGGGGGCTTTGCAAATGCGACATGGGCCCACCAAAATCTGCGTTCCAAAAGCCAAATAGCACTCCCTCCCTTGTACACTCTGCCATGCGCCCAAACAGCAGTTTACATCCACATATAGGGTATTACTGAACTTGGAAGAATTGTGTAACAAATTTTTAGGTGCTTTTTTTCCAGGATTCCTTGTAAATATGAAACATTTTAAGCTAAAATTGCAGATTGCAGGAAAAAAATTTTTTTTTAATTTTCCCAGCCTAATGCTAAAAATAATTTGTGAATCACCTGTGGGTTGGATATACTCACTGCACCCCTGGATATATTCCTTAAGAGGTGTAGTTTCCAATATGGGGTATTTTTAGAGGTTTTTATTAAGTTTTATCACCTTAGGGTGTCCTCAAACCTGAAATGGCGCCTAAATAAAATCATATTGAAAATGAGAGCCCGGTGTCCAGTAGGTGCTCTTCCTATTCTGAGGTTTGGGGTTGAGCCAAATAGTGCACTAGGGCCACATATGGGATATCTATAAAAACGGCAGACCTGGGGGAATTGATATTACGTTGCATTTACCTAGTCACATTTACCGTATTGCAGTGAATAATAGATAAATATTGAAAATCTGCAAAAAAAGGGAAATTTCACCTTCACTTTGCTTTCATTTCTGTGAAATACCTAAAGGGTTAATGCACTTCCTAAACACTGTTGTAAATACTTTAAGTGGTCTAGTTTCTTAGATGGAGTGATTTAAGGGGGTATCTAACATGCAGGCCCCTCAAAGCCACGTCAGAACTGGAGTGGTCCCTAAAAAAATGTATATTGTTAATTTTCTTGAAAATGTGAGAAATTACTACTAAGTTTCTAAGCCCCCAAAAGTCATTAAAAAAAGACATTTAAAAAATGATGCCAACCTATAGTGGACATATGGTAGATGCTAGTTATAAACTATTTTGTGGTGAATAATTTTCTGTCTTGCACGCAGAAATTTTGGAACTTTCAAAATTACTTTTTCCAAATTTTCTCAAAATTTTGATATTTTTCACAAAGAAACAAGGATTGTATAGACGAAAATTTCTTACTAACTTAAAGCACAATGTGTCACGAGAAAACACTCTCTGAATCACATGGATAGGTAAAAGTGTCAAAAAGTTATTCTCACAGAAATTGACACATTTCAAAAATAGGGCTGTGTCAGTAAGGCCAAAACTGGCTAGGTCCTTAAGGGGTTAATGTATAGTAAGACACTTGATATAGGAGTGGACCTGTGTGAAGCAACTGTTAGGGTATGTTCAACACCCGGTTAAGGGGGGGGGGGGGGGCCGTGTTTAACAAACGTTTTTTTGGGGGCGTGTTTGGGTCCCTTTCGGACCCTAAACGGGGCCCAAACACCATCAAAAAAAGGCAATGGTTTAAAAATTGCCTTTTTCTTTGAAACACCATTGGGGGGTTTTACACGAGTGATCGTCCGATGCCGCTCATTTCATCTTTTTGGAACCCCTTTCCCAAAAATTTGACATGTCAAATTTTTGGTTTCTTGGGGCCGAAAAATGCAGCAGGAGCCCTTTTTAAAACTATAGGCAGGAGTATTTATAAATATTCCCGCCCTAGGCCTAAACCCGAAAAACCCCCTATTAAAAAATTTGCATTACCCACGCCCCTTTCATTCATTCCCCCACTCCTTTACAAAAAACCCGCCTACTATAACCATGTAAGGGCTCTAGAAGTAAAAATAATTTTTAAAGGGGTTTTCTTCCCCAACAATTTCCTAGACGTTTTGGATAGCCTATTCAGCATCCCGGAGAGCTTGGGAATACCCCCCAAACGGTGCCTGAAATAAAACCCCTACACTACAACCAATATTTCCCTCATACAATGACAATTTTAGTAATAGAAAAAGCGTGTACACAGGGTCTTCAAACTTATATTACCTCCATAAGTGAACCCCCAAAATGGTAACAAACCCGTGTACAAAAGGCTAAAGCAGACTGTAAATTTCCACAAAACAGTATCCATTTTTGTGGTTTGACCCAGGGACACAGGGAAAGCAGCCGGGATAATACCCTCCATACAGTGACCATAAAAGTGGGGGGAAAACCAGTGGACACGGCTCTGCAGACTGTTTTTAAACCTCCATAAAAGTGACCATAAAGTGGAACCAGGTACACAGGGTCTGCAGACGTTATTACCTCCAAACAGTTTACCATATAGGGTAGACCCCATGTACACAGGGTAAAGGGGAGCGTATAATTTCCCTCCCAAACAGTGGGCCCTAAAGTGGGAAAACACCAAGGGACACCGGCTCTGCAGCTGTAAAATTAAACCCCTATACAGTGACCCTAAAGTGGAACACCAGTTTACACAGGGTCTGCAAAACCCCGTATATTACCTCCCCTACAGTGACCAAAAAGTGGTAGACAACCATTTTACACCCCGGGTCTGCAGAATGTATATTTAAACCCCATACAGTAACCCTAAAAATGGGGAGACACCCAATGTTTAAAACCCCCAGGGCTCGCAGACTTAAATTAACCTCTATTACGTGACCATATAGTAGTAGACCCAGTGTACACCCGGTTTTGCAGACTGTTATTTTCCTCCATTCAGGGCTATATAGTGGGAGACAAACCAAATGTACATAGGCTCTGGCAGACTGTATAATTTCCTCCATACAAAAGACCAAAATTGGTAAAAACACCAGTGAACACAAGCCTGCAGACTGTATATTACCCCCATACAGTGACTAAAAAAGGGAACAAAAAAATGTACCCAGGCTCTGTAGACTGTATATTACTTCCAAACAGTACCAATATAGTGGTAGACACCAGTGTACACAGGCTCTGCAAACTGTATATTACCACCATACAATGACCTTATAGTGGTAGACACCAGTGTACACAGGCTCTGCAGACTGTATATTACCACCAAACAGTACCCATATAGTGGTAGACAACCGTAGTGCAATGCACCCATAGTACGACCCGCAAATACAGCAATTCATAGCTCTCACTGAAAACTACCCGCCGTTTTCCCCAATGTGTACTGCGCGCCGGAAGAAAAGGGACATGTAAAAGTCTATGGGAGTTGGCACACACCGTTATAGAAGTACACATTGGCCAGCACATGCTTCTAAAGTACAGTACACATCATTATATGCCACAAGACGCTAGGAAAAGCAGATAGGATAACACAGGATAGGCTCGGACACTCAACGCCAGCAGGTAGAATAACACAGGATAGGCTTAGATACCCAACGCCAGCAGGTAGGATAACACAGGATAGGCTTAGATACCCAACGCCGAGACAGGATAGGATTTAACACAGAGAGGATTAGATACCGAACGCCACCAGGTAGAACAACACAGAATCGGATTCCTACCACTCCCATGGTCTCTGACCCTGACCCCTCCCAAAACCCCATATCTCTCCCCCTCCTCCCCACATCCCACATGTCTTTCACCTCCTCCCCCCAGCACTACACATCATGTTTCACCCCCAGCACCACACATCATGTGTCACCCCCAGCATCCCACAGCATGTGTCACCCCCAGCATCCCACAGCATGTGTCACCCCCAGCATCCCACAGCATGTCATCCCCAGCACCCCCAGGCATTGTCATCGCCCAGCACCCACACAGTTTCCCCCCCCCAGCATCCACACCCTTTTCACCCCCACAAAAACCCACAGCAAAGTCACCCCCACACCCCACAGCATGTTCCCCCCAAACCCCCCTTTTCCCCCCCCACATGTCCCCCCCCACCCACAGTGTT